>JAPYZI010002540.1:0-33293 GCA_030523105.1 Ophioninae sp. A BG-2022a | reverse complement strand
TTTTTTTTCATTTGAATAATTATCGGACGAATGGTTTTGTTTGGGAAAGTGTGAACGAGTTTCGTTAATTCGCGGATTGCACACGCTCGGCGGGTTCGGTGTTTAATCACTTTCCCGGCGCTCACATCGAGCCAAACCGACGACCACACGGTCGCACAGCGTCTCGTGTTGTCCTAGGTCTGAGCACACTCGCGCTTGCTCCACTAAACGCATAAATACATATACGCACACCCGCCTTTTCTGACATCTTCGAGCTCCCACATGTCGCCCTCCCGTTACGAAACCCGGCACGTGTGCTCCATTTTTTTGTTTCCCCAACCCCCTCTCGTTCCCCTTTCTTTCTCTCTTTTTTTGTCGTATTCATTTTTTAGTTTTGTTTTTTTTTCGACGCGATTTTTCGTTCGACAAACGTCGGGGCGAGGGAGGGGGGCGGAGGGGATTTATTTGTCTTGAATGCCAGTGAAATACGGTGGTTACGTCGAGCCTCGTTTGCACTCTGTGGCGGGAGAGAAGCGGTGTTTCGTGGGGAATTTTTGGCCCCCCCCCCCCCCCCGCCGCCGCCGCGCCGAAACATGTGTGAAATCCATGACGTAGGGATTTCAGTAAGTTTCAGAAGTATTGGAAGTTTTTTTGTTTGGGTTTTGCGAGTGGCTCGTGGAGGTGATTATGACTCAGATTGCTGATTAGCATTCCCTTTTGTGGTTTGAAAAGAGCGCGTAAGAGTAAACTGGAAATGTGTTTGGGAGAAGGTACGAGTAAGGAAGTTGATGCATCATTGTTTATTCCTTATGAAATTTCATCACTTTTATTATTATGCAAATGTTCGTTTTTTGAGAATTGAAGTAGTGAATGTTTATCAGTGTAAATTGAAAATGTTTACGCGTGATTCACATTCCGAAACGGCCTGAAAACTGCAGTGACTAAAATGGTATTTCGTTGCATTCTGAGAATGCAAACAACAACCCAATGCGTCTATTTATGAGGAATAAAATTTCACGTTTCGTGAAAACGGTTATCGTTTGACAAAAGCGTTTACGGCAAAACTCAAAAACTTTTTGAGAGAGGGTATCGAAAAAAATAGAAACATGTATCGCATGTTTGGATTCGCGATGCTTCGGTTTTAATGAGTCGCTTTTGTAATAGCTTGGAATTTCCGAGCATGGTTTCCAGCAAACCCATGACGTTATCTGGAAATGATCTCACGCGTCTACCTTTACCGTGCTTTTCACGCTTCGCTGGATTTTTATATTGACGTCGCTAGATCAGTTTATAGACTATGATCGATGGAAGTACATATCCGAAAAGAAGCTACGTCCCAAAAAAAACATTGTTCAAAACTACGCTAGACTTCTCGCCCGAGAAGTCTAGCGTAGTTTTGAACTCGATTCTTTTTGCAATATGATTTTTTCAACGATCCGCTTTTGTCTCCGGCTACGTTCGAATGAAAAAGCGTCTTAGCGGAGGAGTGTCTTTACCTAATCCCGTTTGACTCAACTCTTTCACTACTTCCAAACAGATATAAAACCGTACACGCTTTTGTCGAACAGCTCGTAGAGCCACGAAAAAGGCAGAGTGGTATCCTAATCTTGATACTCTAGAGAGAAAAATATTTGAACTACGCCAACGGCGTATCCCGTTGTTATCTTGAATTCCGATAACGTCACTGTCACCAGTTATCAGATTTAACAGGCGTGTATTCTTAAAACGACGTCTTTAGTTTGATAATCAACGAAACTTTTGTCCAGATATATCGCGAGACCTTACAAACACTTTCGAAACTTGTTGAAAATAGTCTTTTTCTTGAAATCTCGAAATCCGTTGTTACCAACGTTACGAAAAAGTCTCGTAGCTGCTTCCGGGTGAAAATCCATTTTATATTCGTTCCCGGACGAAACACTCGAGCTTTTGAGGCTGAAATGAATTTGCATCGAGTTTCCAGTTGTAACGTTGAGAGGGTTGGAAAGTTTCTAGCGATATTGCGTTTACCGATATAGTTGGATTTCTGATGAGGGAAGAGTTGAAAGCTTTCGCAAACGGAAGCTTCAATCGAGGTTTCTCGTTTGATGCTTTTGACCAATGACCAGCCGTTCGTTCGACCTCGAAATTCCTGGCCAACTAGCCGAACCGTCATAATTTATCGCTCGAGGTTTCGCCCTTTGCCAGCACGAGTCCTTATCAGCCCCTTCGATGCTCAGGATTTCTGGATTCGAGGGGAAAAAAAATCGTCGCGTGCCATCTTCTCTTTTTTTTTTTTTTTCTTGACACGTGGATCTCACTCGTATACCGTAGGGAGTACATACAAGCTCGTGGAGACACGCGTCTTCGTGTGTGCGAGTGCTCAAAGTTCTCCCGACTTTTAACGAGCGTTCCGTCGTCGCGTATCCCGTTGGGAGAGTTTATCTTCCTTCGCTTGACGCACACTCCCCGGGTGTCCTCCTCGCTTTTTCCCTTCCCGAGATCCCTCCCCTCCATTTCACTCCCACCGACTGATTTGACCCAGTAATGGCCATGTGAAAGATCCGGCCTTACGAAGGGACTAACGCAATCTGGTATCATTTTCCGCCTCGTCGTTCCTCGTAAAAATTGTTTTTCTCGTTATGCGAGTGATATTTGAACGTCGAAGCTTTCCAGATGTTAAGGGAATATATATATCGGCGGTGAAGCGAGATGGGGAAGGGGGGGGGGATTCGTGATGAGCAATTTATTGGTATGGGAACATGAAATTACATTTTGAAAAGTTACAATCAATTTTGTTGCTGGTGACCCAATCAGAGAGCTTGGAAATATAGGCAGCTTCGGGATATAGTGATCAGGCCTCGACAGGTTTTTCACGATTTCCCTGTGCCCTCGTATGTGTTAGAGGAATCGGAAGTGAAATTTCGATGGGAATTTTTTGTATTAGGAGAATTCGAAAAAATGGGAGAAATGATGAGAGCAAAAATAATTTCGAGGGGTTAAGGAGTTAGTGTCGAATCGGTTGATTGTTTATTAATTTAATTGTTTATTATTGTTAATCATCTTATCGGCGACGAATAATGACGAGACATAAACTATTTTTTGTCAATTTAAGTGAATTTCTTTAATATTTTAATTGTCTTAATTAAATGAAAGATCGAATAAAAATAAAATTGAATAACAACTTGATTTTAATTGATTAATTAAGAGGGCCGGATTAAAAAATAATCGAATAAAAATATAAAGTTAATTTTCACCTTCTGTATTTAATCTAATTAGATTTGTCATGGTAACTCATTGATCAATCCTTCAAAATTATTAATCAAAATTCACTAATCAATTAAGGTCCCATGAATATCAACAAAAATTTCGAAAAGTTGATATTTCGTTTTAATTAAATTGATAAATTAAATTATCAGTTTCTTCGTCCTGCTACTTCCGGTTTGGTGGTAACGGTGACAAAACGCGATCGAAAATTGAAATAATCAGAGCCCGAGTCTGGAACGTAAAAAAATATGAAAAAGTAGGATGTAAATATCGAAAAGAGGGGTTCATGATTCGATCGATGAAAGATCAATCGAAGGGCAATCTTTTGTCCAATCAATGATACGTAAAATCGATTGGTCATTCTGGAATTCGTGTCGAGAAGTTTTTCGCAAATGACATTGCAAAGTTTTCCTTTGAAGATTGGGATGATATCGGGAAAAAAGGAGTATCTTGGTTGTTGGAACGATACTAATCGGGAGGTAGGTATCGAATGAAATGGGCTTGACGGGTAGCCTGATATCGATCATATCTATTAATAATCGTTTCGATTAAAATAACGGTAGAGCCGGTGGGCTTTAACCGTGTCGTGACAGTCCTGCTGGCGTCATCGTTAAGCCTGTTTAACGTTTTGCGTTCCGTAAAACGATGACCTTGATTGCATTCACGATTGGGAACGCGACGTTGCGCGGATCAGGCGATAATTATATATCGCCATCTTCGATCACTGGGCTTATCGCGATTGATGCATTTTTCATTTCGTCGCCTTAATTGCTCTCGACCCGACGAGCCACCCGAAAAAACTCGATCCCTCGATCGTTCGAGATGAGCTCGTAACGGAAAAAATTTATTTAATTGTTTTTTTAATCGAAGCAGCTTTCCGGACGTATACAAAACAATATGATCAACAGTCAGTATTGTTTTTTATAAACTGGTTTACGTTTATCAATATTTCAATGAAAAATCGTTTAATTAAATCGTTATTTTAATTTATTGGTTCATAGGTCGGATAAAATGGAACAGCAATGATTATTAGCGTTTGTTTATATATAAAAATAGTTTTGCTTTGGTAATAGCTAATTTAGTGATGAATCAAAACTCAGAAATGATGATTTTCCAATTTTGATAATAATTCAAATCGAGATTTCAACGATACGACTGACTTGCTTGACTGAAGTTTTCTTCGTTTGTTCATATCTTCCAATAGCCCAATTAAAAAATTTGCTCAACATTTATATTCGAAAAACTCTTGCGAATTATCTCATTTTTATCGCTTATTACCCAAAAACTCATTATATCCCAAATTTTCTAATGAATTTTGTAAATTAACTGTCACCCTATTTATTTGAAGTTTAATCGATTCGATTCTAAATCGATTCTAAATCGCGATGACCCAAAACATTCACTATCAGTTGACGATTTAGTTCCATTCGTGTTGTAACCAGAAGCTGGTTCCCTCTGAGCAACCGTAATTTTGTTGAAGTTTCGATTCGAGTTTACGAGAATAGCGTTTCTCGTAAACTTGAATTTTTTATTTGCGTTTCGACGTTGGAGTGCAGGATCGAAATGAAAATACGAAATCAATAGCTATTTCGTTAACTCCGCGTATGTAAAACGGCCACATATTCTCCGGATGTAATTGTTCGTGGGTGGGACGCGTTTGATTTGCATAAGAATTTATGGGAAATCGATGAAAGGCAGATTTTTCGTTGGCCGTCCGGACAATATGCTTCGTCGTATCAAAACTAATCCGGGTTTTAATCAATGATACCAGATCCAATGATTCTCATTCTACCCTTTCACTTTGTTTCATACGCTGCCTATTTATTTTGTTCCTCGCACTATGGATGGGATGGAAATTTCGTCGTTGCTTTGGACACTCCCACGCGAGATTACACGCACATTTTTTACTTATATATATATATATAGAAAAAAGGAAAAAGTAAAAATGAAAAAAAAAAATAAAAAAAAGTAAAAATGTAAAAAAATAAAAAAAAGTAAAACTATATATATATATATATATCTCTGTTAGGGCAATGTACACATTCCCGGTTCGTGAGACCACACGATCCGCTTAACGTATCACGCCTTTTTTTGCTCCTATTGACGCGACACATGGCTCTAACGAATCAATGATTTTTCGTACTTCTCTGACCATAATAAGTATTTTTCCTCTCGTGAGTCAAGAAATGTGACGTGGCGTTTGCAAAAATAAAAATTTAACGGCTCGATTAGAATTAAAAAATTGGAGGAAGGCGGTTAATTAACAATAATTAACTTCATCCCAATTCATGAAGTGTTTGACATTTGATCGCTGAGCTAGAAACTCAGGAAGAGGGGATCAGGTAAATAATCGATATCAATAAAAAATGAAGGGAGGAGAATAAAAATAATATATCAATAGAAAAGAAAAATGTTGTCTCTGATCTGAAAAATCCAAATGGGAAGAGCGAAAATAATATTTCTATAATGGAAGAAATTAAAATTGGATCAAATGGGAAAGACAAAAATAATACATTTTTAGAAATATAATTTATAATTGGATCGCTAAAAAATAATATAAATCCGTAAAATTTCAAGTCTAAAAAAAATTACTAGAAATTGCGAACGTTAATCGGGAACTCGGTGTACCAATTTGCAGCTCGAAATCTCGTATCAATCAAAAGTTTACCCGCGTCAGACTTTTTCTTTTTTTGCATCGTTGAATATCGGAGAAAATGTTGATCAGCTCGATGTTCGAGGCGTCTATAATCGCACTTTCTTTGACGCAAAACGAATTCCCAGGTTATATTTTGCGACTGTATTTTTATTCGCTTTCTCTCTCTCTTTTCTCTCTCTCTCTCTCTCTCTCTCTTTCGCTCTCTCGGTACGGAATCCATTAGAGAAAATATGATCGTAAGCGAGCTCGCCGCGACGCGTATCAGTTTATTTTGTCAGCTACGTCGTTATCGTTAGTGTTTATTTGTACTGAAACGATCGTCGGATCGTATATATGCGAATGTGTAAAATGCCCAAAAGAAAGATAAGAAGGGGTAGGCATTCGTTGAGAAAAGAAACAAAACACGTGCGTCAAGTCCCGCAAGCTCGGATGTTCGAACGGTGTAAAAAAAAAATAAAACGAACTTTTTTCCCTCGGAGGGAGAAAGGGAGAGAAAAATAGAGAGAGATATAAAAATTATAACGTTTATTATCCACTAATTGAACTTTCGGACAAAGTAAAACTTAACAGAAAGGTAGAAAATAAAATTATCCAAAAAACCATTAAAAAAAAAGAGTTAACTAACATAAAATTAAATACAAAAGTAGAAATAATAAATGTCGGATGACAAATCTTTAATTAATATAATAAAATGAGTTTTTTATAAAACTGCATAAACAATTATTTTATCAAACAAAAAATATCAATTGTTATAACACCAATTATTATAACATTATTTTATCGAACAAAAATGGAACTCGAAAACTTAACTTAAAAACTAAAGTAAAAAAAAAACAAAATTAAATACAAATTTATAGTAAATGCGAAAATAAATAAACGAAGAGAAAATCTACGAAAAAGTCAACTTTTATTAGCAAGTTAAACTAAACTCGTGTATGAAAGTAGGTGAACAATAAATAATGATAAAAAATTTCGTTTAAATTATAATTAGATCAGTTCTCGATGCACAGGTACTAAAAGGTTCACTATTCATTAAAAAAATTTTTATGTTTTACAATTTGGAAAATTAAAAGAGCGAGTGAAAGAGAAAGAGAGAGAGAGATAGAGAGAGGCTGAAAAAGTAATGAAAAAATGGCGGTTACGTTCAAACGTATCGGGAGACGGAGCCAAGGCGATTAAGGCTTGACATTTTATTTCGACAACCGTATCGGGGTTAAGGTACGGCGTGACAGCCGCAACGTCGATTTATTTTTTCTCTTTTTAACCGCTATACGTACACGAGTAAATTCATGTACGAGAATTCCATAACGTGAGGTACTTGTCAGGTATGAGTGTTATTTCGAAAACGAGATCCGGGTTGTTTAAATAAAAATTATTTTGCAGGGATAAGTAAAATAATTGAAATATTGCTTAAACATTCATTATCATGTACATTAACAATATCGCGTACCAAATTTCATGAAAAAACATTCGTAATTCAAGCAGCTGTAAATAGTTTGGTAGAGAAATTTCAAACGTGAGGTTTTCAATGTTGCACTTGATTTTGGCCACCCCGTCTTTTCGAAGTATAAAAAAAACGTTTGTTTCCTTAAAAAAAAATATGCCTCTAAAAAGCAAAGGTATTTTTTGTTTTGTAAAGAGATATTATCGCGTGTCAACTATCGAAATAAATATTTGATTTTTTTCGTGGAAGAATGACATTGTTGTTGCTAAAAAATAAATGAGTAAAAAATGGAGAAGGAACAGATTTAAATAAATGATTTTAAAAAAACAACAGATAATTGCAAATAAATTACTAAAAAATAAATTACAAATAACTAATTAATAAAAATTACAAATAAACATGTTAAGACAAAAGCATGAATTTTCACGTAAATTTGTTTACTGTCGAGAATTCCGGTGAACCATTTTGAAAAATATAGTTACGAATTTGCTTTCTCTTTCGCAGTAGCTCAACCCCTTAATCGGACCTATAAATCCATTCTTGATACACGAGCCTTTATAATACTTGTTAGCATAATCAATGTTTACCAATTTGATGCCAGATACGCATCGAGCGTTATATTTCTATGCTTCATGGAAAATGTATTTTTGACAATAATTTCGTTACGTAACCCTCGACACGGCATGACCCCAAAATCTATTGCGGACATACGCATGAGCCAAATTTTCGACCGTCACGCGAGTGAAGCCTCAGGCACCACCTATACAATAAAATGAAAGTGTCTCGTGTATTCGTTACACAATTTGACTTATTTCTCCTTCGAGCTGTCGGTTTCACCTTTTTTCAAGCTCGAACGAATTTTTGCTGCTTTTTTTTAAACAATAATAAAGTAGCCTAGCTGATCATCCTCGAGAGTCGATGCCTCAAAAATTAAATACTTTTTTTTTTTCTTACGAGAAGTTATCATTTATTTTTCAGAAATTATTTATTTCTTAAAAACGATTATTTTTGAGAAATTATTATTTCTTTCCCAGAAATTATTATTTCTTTCCCAGAAATTATTATTTCTTTCCCAGAAATTATTTTTTCTTTCCCAGAGATAATTGTTTCTTTCTCAAAAATGATTATTTATTTTTCACAAATTATTATTTCTTTGGCAGAAATTATTTTTACTTTCCCAGAAATGATTATTTGTTTCTCCGAAATTATTATTTATTTCCAAGATATTATTATTACTTTCTTATCAATTATTATGTATTTTTTAGAATCGAATACATCATTTTCAGAAATGATTATTTATTTCTTAAAACTTATTATTTCTTTCCCAGAAATAATGATTTGTTTCTCACAAATGATGATTTATTTTTCAAAAATCAGCATGTATTTATCAGAACCTATTATTTATACCTGAGGAATAATTTCCGAGAAAATGAGTCGGGTGCTTCAAAAACAAAATGCTTGTTTTTCTGACGTTAGAAGAGAAGATAATTGATCATATTTGCCCCGCGATCGTCATTGCCCGCTCGTATTCATCGACCGGTCGTGATTGCCAGGCGTCTCGCGAGAATCTAGATAGGGATATCGATAACCGCGCCGCTGGTGCGAGGACGCAAGAAAAAAAAACATCGCCGCAGGCCTGGCGCCTTCTCTCGGTTCTTTCGCGGCCGCGCGCAACTTTTTCTGCCGCCTCGAAATTAACGCGATCCCGTGCTCCTGTTCCGGTCTTGGCTACGTATCAACGCATTAATACCCGTACACACGAACGTATTTTACACGTACGCCGGAGCTTCAAACGCTCGCAACGTTTCGTCGAGCCAAAACGATTTTTTTAATTTCAAACCGCAATTTTTGTTAAGGGGTAAAAAAAGTTGCAGATGTCTCAAGTGATGACGCAATAACCACAGTTTAGGCGAATTTTTCGGATGCAATTATCAAAAATAATAAAGTTGCGACGTGTAAACGAAAAGAACGGAATTTGTTTTTAACGTAAACTTTTTTTCTGCGGAGCACCTTGAATCGTATTAAAAATTTCTCGAATGTATATAATAGAAGTCTGGGAGCAATTGTAATTTTTGGTCATTTATATCAATATTATTTATAAGGTATAATTAATATTATTAATTAGATACTATTACTAAAAATAGGACGGTGCTTTTATTAATTTAACAGTAAGATTAATAATGAAACAATATTGCCATTGAGAAGGCATTATTATTGATATTAAAATGGCGGTTTAAAAAGATAATATCATTAATATAAAACAATCTCATCAATAATACGACGATATAAGTATTAATAAAAACGGATTATTAATAAGGCATCATTAGTAAAATTATCGTTAATTTATTGACAATGCTTTCAATTTTACTAATCATCATTATTTAATTTCAAACTATTCAGTAACCATTATTATTGATAACAACAAATTTAAACAGCACGATAATTATTAATTCCCAGAAAACCTTCTAACAAAACAAAAACTTTTTTAAACGTCATTGTTATTAATAATCGTACGGTATTATTATCAGCGAGACATTGTTATCGACGATATAAGAACATGATTCTTAACAACGCATTATAATTATTAATATCAAATAACAATTAATATATTAGTAAAAATATACATAAAAGTTTACCGAGACCATATTTCAAAAAATTTCATTTCCGTCGAGCCTTCGGTTCTTTCCATCGACCACGTACTATTTCCATACCAAAAAACACACACACAAATGCGATCAACAAAAAAACAACAAAACGCGAGAGTCTGCGTTTCCTCCTCATTTTTGCGAAAACACAAGGGCCCAGCCCGGCATGAATATTTATCCGGAAACGTGTGCTTGTGCTTGTGGCCGAACGGCACATCGTGAGTGTACGAAAGCGTGTACAGTGTACGCCAGCTACGAAGAAATATCGATTGCGCCGGAGGATTCATTTGCATGTAAGAAAATTATTTTCAACCCGACCCGGCTGGAGCGAGGGCAGGAACTCACCAAGGGAAGGAGGGGTTAGAACACGTGGAAAAAAAAAAAAAAAAAAAAAAAAAAAAAAAAAAAAGAAAAAAAAAAAAAAAAAAAAAAAAAAAAAAAAAAAAAAAAAAAAAAAAAACAAAAAATCAAAAAAGAAAAAAAAACATCATTGCGTATAGATTGGCTCGGTATTATTGCACCGGTGAGGCAAAAGTGTACATACGCCCGTACGTGTGTGGCGCGCGTGTATGTACCTTGTACTCACGTCGCGTTAACCACCGTGTACACCATGGCGAACGAACGAATTTATGTGAGGCTCTCTTTCTCTCGTTCCACGCTCTGTACTCGCGAGCAACGAGAGAGCGTCGAGCCAAAAGCAAAAAAAAAAAGAAAGAAATAAAAAAAACCAAGAATCAAGAGAAAAGAACATAACAAACAAAAAAATACAATAAAAATAAAAGGCCAAGGAACGAGATGGCAGGAGAGCGAAACGAACACGAAAATCTCTTTACCCCGGCTCCTCGAAAGTGTGGACCATGACTCAGAAGAAACTTGCGCAATGTGTGCACGGAACGCACACAACCGACTGATGGATATTCATACGTACACGTGAAGACATGAGGTCAAGTGAGAAAGAGCTGAAAGAATGGCAGGACGAACGTTGTCTTAGTCTGAGTTTTTGCGTTTGTGCATGTGCGTCGGTTTGGGTTTACGTTGGTGGAGGTATAACTCAGTTCATATCTTGTCCTTATAAGGCACGATCCTTCGAGCCAAACGACGCTATCTTTATTTTTTTTCACTTTTTGACCTCCTTCTTGGATTTTTTTTTTCTTTTGGTCCTTGCTTTGGATCAGAAGAAAAGAGTTGGTGGAACGGGGGTGATCGTCAGAGTTCATTTTGGCAGGTTTTGATGATCGTTGATGGCGATTCCCTGGGGTTACTTCGTTGGAAGGTGATTTGGAAGAAGTCTGAGTCTTGAGGATCCTTGAGAGAAAATCGTTGATCAACGTAGAATTCGTACGGTGCGCTTCGTTGACGTTTCAGGGGTAAAATGAAAAAGAAGGAAAGTTCGAGCAGTTTTGGCAGGATCTTCACGATCGAGTACCCTCAATGAGAATCTCTTGATAGTCCGTTGTTTTTTTCGGGATACTCGAAGACTCTTTCGTGACTGGTAACGTGACTGGAAGAATCGCGATTCGATTTTCTTCGCGACGAGGACTCGTCTAATCGTCTTATTTCTTGCGAGTACGTTCCTATGTACTGGGGCTTACGCAGTTTGGTTGCAGGGATAGCCTCGAGTGTCTTGTGTGGCTTGCTGGAGAGCTGAAACTGCATTACATACCTCTCTCTCTCTCTGCCTCTCTCTCTCAGTCTCTCTCATTTACTCAGTGGTTACAGGAAGACGCAATTGCATTAAGGAACACTTGCGCACAGACCAGGCTATCTCTCCTTCGGGGCTCACGTTGATAGAGTAATTTAAATTTCTAATCGCAACCTTCCGGACTATCCCGAATTCCAACCCCTCCTGGTTCGTTCGTGTCGCACATGTGTTCGCCCAAACGAATCTTCCACCATCCCCTGCGGCTCTTCCAGCGCTCGTTCCGTTATCGTTATTGGGCTGATCGTTATTTTCGATGCTAAAGAAATTAGATTCCACCTTGAGCACTGTTATCACTGGAGCAATTATCTTCGATGCATTGAGGCTCGACTCTCCATATGACGATGAGTTGGCTCGAGAGGTCGGGATATTCCGATGACTTAAAAATAGGGCTTTGTTAAAATATTCATTTTAGTGATGTAGGGTAAGTCCGGGATGATTGGCCATAGATTTTCTAAAACGCTGTTAAATAAACCCAAACAAATAAAAAGGATTGTACTTACTTTTGAATTTTTTTTCGACAACAGTTTGCTCGTACCTTTGATCTAGCCATCTAGACAATAGTTCCATGAATTATTTCAATGGGCCATCTTTCCATCATGGTCATCTACCCCGGAATTATACTAAAAAAAATAATTGAAACATCGGTTACGTATTAATCAATCAAAGCTGGGTACCAAATGTCATTAAAACTCCATTTGAAGCCAAAATAGATTTCAACAAATGGGCTGATTCACATTGGAAGAAGTGCTGAACACATTTGCATCGTCCGATCGTTCGTAGTGTGTTTGAAAAAGGGTTGAGGGGTTGAGGAGTGGAGGTTGAGGATTGAAGTGGAGGATGAAGGTCACAGACATTTGCGGATCAGTCTGAGCAAATTTTCCTCCTCCTTCTTTCCTCTATCTCTCCCTCACTCTTTCTCTATGCTCTTGCCATCTTTCTTATCGGTGCGCAGGTATCTACCTTGGCTATCCGACGATAAGGTGTCGCGTTCGCCGCGTCAGCAATGACGACTGTGACGACGACGAGTCTGGAATGGGAAGGAGAGAGTTCCGGCCGACAAAGAGCTCTACGTACGCGTACTTGAACTTTTGTAGTGTAATCCCGTTCCTCTTATCATCGACGAAACTATTTTTAGCTCTCCTTCGTACCATGCAATCCTTTCCCTCTTTCAGTTTTATTCTTCGTCCAACCATTTTTGGCAAATTTTTTCATTCTGTTTTTTTTTTTTTATTTTACTGCTTCGTTTTTTTATTGCCTGGTACCGTTATTGTACGCTTGGTACGGAGTTATTCCAGTCTCGTCACGCTCTCGACCCCCATGGTGAAGAATACACGCGTACGGGGACATCCAGTGAGACTCAGCCAGTCCTCGGACTGTGCATTTCTTTTTTCGCTTCTGTAGTTTCATCAAACAAGGATTTCGAAGACTTTCGATAATGAAGAACGTCCCTATAGTGACCTATCGTCCTCATACTCTTCGTTAGGTTAATCTCCTCGTCAAATCCATTTTAAGGTCACCATAATTCTATCGAGCTGATTTCGATGATCATCTTTCGATCCTATTAGAATTCTATCAAGCTAACTTCCATCATTTGAGGTTATCATAATTCTATCGAGCTAATCTCGAGGATCATCATTGGAGGTTATCAGAATTCTATCAAGCTGATATCGAGGGACCATCATTCAAGGCTATCGGAATTCCATCAACCTGATTTCGAGGACCCTGTCTTGGAAATCAACGATATCCGTTTGGTTCCTTCTCAATCGTCCTTAAACCAACCAGACTTGCTGGTAACCAGCTTTACATTGGAGTTGAAAATCCTTCTCGCAAATATCCAGAATGTTTGCTCGTACACATGGAGGATTCGCTCGTTCTTTGCTGTCCTACTTTGCAAACGTTCCTCACCGTATCCTTATCTTTCCTGGCTCGGGTTTCCTGCCAACGAAAAATGTCTAAAAATGACTCCGAGGTTGAATAATATCCAAGGACGAAGAACAAAAAAAATCGTATAGTCCAATGCGATCTGCATATTTCATTGTCGTCTACGTCTCATTGCGGTAGCGACGTATCAACAGATATATAGTGAGACCTCGATCTTCTATCACTTCGAACAAAACCCCGATGAAAAGATCGGATTCGAAGATAAATGTGTCTTGAGTGTGCATACTGAAGCTAATTAGAAGTTCACTGTTATATTTTATAAATTTATATATAATTAAATATAAAAATAATCAATATTCAACTGTTTTCACTATCCAATGTAATTTTTATACGTACTGATTAATACTAATTATTATCAATGTCTAAAAATAAACAACAATAAAATAAATAATAACAATAACATGAATAATAACTTTAATATTTCAAATGCTGCGTGTTTGTAAACTTTTGTATTTTTGATTCTTTTTCGTTTTATATAATTCACAGCTGCCCTAATTGCATCGATATATTTGCCGGAGTCGTGCATTTTCACTGGCCAATTGTTGTTCATTTTGTCATTATGCGTTTGAGGTTATGATTTTAAATAGAAACGTCGGTGCTGTATTCGATGGATCACCATTGCACCATTGGGAATTTTTAGACAGCACTTTTGATAAGATATCCATTGATGGGAAAAATGAAGATGAATGGGAAATAAAGAATGTCCGCTTGTTAAAAAAAAATCGGGATTTTACTGTAAAACAAAAGCCATGACGCTGAAATTCGGGGAACAGCGCGGTTCTTTTTTCCAACGAAAAAAATAAAACGATCGAAATACGAACTCGTCCGAAGTAAATTAGGCAATTTCTATGTGAACCAACAGCCCGATATCTCTTTCCATGTTCACTGTACACTCGTTACCTCCACCCCGAGAACTTTCCTCACCTGAAACTTCCGAAAAAAAGAGGCTCGTTTCTTTTTAGCCGTAATTTGCTGGCTTTTGAGGTCAAGGAATAATAGAAAGTGTGGAATAATTATCCAGTGCTCGTTGAACGGCGCTCTTTGTTCTTTTCCGTAGATATACCGTTGTTGAAATCAACCTTGTTCTTTGAATAACATATCGACGAGACTGAGAGAAAACTTCTGTCCCTTCTTTCTATCCGTTAGACTCTGCTTTTGGAACAACCGGAATTACGAGAATCCAACGTTTTTTTTCCGTTTGCAGAAAGGAGGAACAAAAAAACAGAAAAAACGAGTCATCGGGTTAGTGCGTCGCGATGCTTATTCGCAAATGTTTACGTAGGCTAATGTAACGCGAGTGATGATGTCATCAGCGGCGGTAGAGAAGGTCTGAAACACCTCGATACGGTCCAGCATTATTGGCTCACGCGAATAGTAACGTTTTAGCGATTGATCACGTGACATAAATTGATTCATCAATATCTGTAGTTGTCATAAATTGGCATCCCTCACGACCGGTTGCATCGTGACGCAATCAGGTTTGGGTGTCGTTGTTTTTCCGTTGCCATAACTCCCGATACCAGTCTGATACTTGGGTCATTCGTCTCCATTAATATCCAACCTGTGTCGGTGGCAAAAACTTGACCGGTCCAATCAATTCACTCGCGTGTCTCATACTCCTCCAAGCCTGTTCGTTTTCTCCGCCTTGCCTCACCTCTCTCCTCAGTGGAAGGCGGACAAAAAAGTGGCCGGCTTGGTGCGCCAGTCGAGGTGCAAAATCACGTCGGAATCATACGTCCAACCAGTTCTCCTGGCCGTGCTCGTTCATTATCCGGAACATCGGTTAGCTCCGCCGAGTCTGGTCAATCAGTCACAAACTTCCCAACAATTTTGGGTCCGGAGCGAGACTGGGATTTATGCCGTAGCGCGTGTTCGTTACCCTTTGGGGGGACTCCACTTGCCACCTTGGGTACATTCTAAATGGCCACATCTACACACTCAATCTCTACCACCCTCGTCCTATGTATGACGGCAGCTTGGGGACGTTCGTTGCTCGTTAAACTTTACCAGGACCTACCGCCAGAGAGTTTCTTCGTAGGAAATCGTCATCGTTACAGAGATGGAGAAAGAGAGAAAGAAAGAGAGAGAGAAGGAGAGGGAGGGAGAGGCGGGGGGAGTCTGAGAGAAATTACGGACGTCGTCCTGGTCGCATACAAGAATTCTCTGCGGGAATCGTCCGAGCGGGAAGTTGGTCGTTTTCACGCTCAATGGAATTCCACATTGAATGACGGGATCCTTCTCTCTTTCACTCTCCGTCTCTTTCTCTTGGTCTCTCTCTCTCTCTCTCTCGGCCACCCGTCCGTTTGCCACTTGGCCGTTCTCGGGTTCCGCCTGAGTTCAGCTTGCTCGTGATTGATAAACGACTCATTACCACATGTGTCTTTCAACGTGGTGCGCGTGCGCTCGATTCCCGAGAATCTTGAGTGACGTTGGCCCGATAGCACGAGAAGCGATAGGGCAGAAAGGATACCCGAGGACTCATTCCGAGACATTCGAGTCATCGATCTATATTGAGACGAATCTCGATCGCTTCCGCGTTGTGAGTCATTTCCAATACGTTGAATGATCCCAACGCTTGACGAGTTGCATATTTTCGAATCGGTCATATGGTGATGTTACAGGCCACTCGTTGTTTGCTGGTTCAAAAGAGTCTTCGATCAGCTCGAATAATTTTTTTACGATCTGCAATGCAACGAAAAGATTTCACGATTGTAATCATCCGATCAAGAGGCATTAGGGATAGACCTCAACGGTGACAGATGACGCCATTTGTGGACAACCAGGGTTTGATGAAAAGGAACCGTGAATAATCACTTCCTAATCAAGAATAACTGCTGTAACTGGTCAGATCATTCCAATCGATCAGTTTCCTGTTAAGAAAGTATCATTGGTACAACTGCTCAAACTATTTTGGTCGATTACTTTCCAATCAAGAAACCAGTTCTTTCATGACAGCTGGAGGCAATTCTAGCCAAGCAGCCTTCAATCAGGCAGATAGCACAATCTTGACACCTCAAGGTATGTTCGGGTAATCATCCAGTCGAGAAGACAGCTCAATTTTGACAGCTTGAGGCATTTTCGGTCAATTAGTTTCCAACGAAGGAAATAGCTATAACGTGACAGCTAGAGGCATTCCTGGTAAATCAACCTTCGATCAGGTAGTTAGCACAATCTTGACAGCTGGAGGGACGTTTGGGTAATCGGCTTTCCACCTTCTAGACAGCTCAATTCTTATACCTTGAGGTACTTTTTGATAATGAGTTTCCAATGTAGAAAATAGCTTTTATTTGACAACTAAAGGCATTTCGGGTAATTTCTATATATGTATGCGCAACCATAATCCGAGATAATTAGAGATTACCGAGACTTCGAGTTCTACTTCATCAATAAACCATCATGGATCAACATTGGACACATTTCTCGCCTTGTCACGAAAGATAACCAACCGAAACTCGTACGAACGTTCACAACTTTACCAGCATCGAATATAACCTCAAAGTTTTGACTAATTGTTAAGGTAAAACGTAATTTCCGGCTTAGTCTTTGGTCTTTGCGGTAGCAGAAAAATCTTTTATCGAATCTTGTTCGTTTTCGTTTTTTTTTTTTCAAAAAAATGCAAACGCAGTACAACGCATCGTTTTTACTTACTCGAACTAATTTTCCATTGAAGCGCGTGTAACTTGAATAGATAAACCAGCGCTGAACATCGACTCGTTGGAAGATACATCCGGTGCGCACACTTACCCTGAATAACGCAAATACAGGTAGAAATCGCGTTATGAAAAGTAACGAGGAGAGACAGAAGAGAAAACGCAGGTTACGCGGAGTCTTCCGCAAGCTTCGCACATGACCTTCATCGTAGATGCGTCTGAGTGAGTAAACGGTGATGGTGATGCGTCCCCGGAGGCGCGTGCCGCTCCCCTCGGATGTTCTTGGAGAGTATCGAGCAATCCGTAGATGCACGAGCTCTCGGCACACGCGAAGACGTGGAATCGCAGCCGCGGCATTCGCCGGAGTCGAGCAAGGACGTTCAGCATCACGGGCGTCTGACTCGGCGGCATTGCGCGCCCCCTCAATGCCAATTTATCATTCAAACTCTCTTTCTCTCTTCCCCCTTCGCTCCTCTCTCGTAAGGTTTCGAGTACGTTCTTCAGGAATTTTATTACGCACACATGGGACCAGCCAATAGGCTGATATAGCCCTCTTTTTTCCTCTCATTCCTCTCTTGATGTGTGCTCTTGCTCTCTCGGTGAAAACAGATTATCCTTAAAATTCCTTGAGGCTTGAAATCGAGATACACACTCGAGAGCTCTTATCGCGATTAATGAATGAAAAAATAGCTCATTGGTGGATATTCGATGATGGACGAAGCTTTGGATATTTGGGAATGAAGTTTACTAGACGAGTCACCGGTCTTTTCACACTCGAGCGAATTAGAGACCCCAACGATTTACCGTTTGATGCAGGAATGTGGAAATATAAAATCGTTGGTAACCGCCAAGCTAATTCATTCGATTTGACGCCGTCACGCCGATAAACAGCACGTCCTTTCCGATTTTCCATTTCCCGATGATCTGTCTATTCTAAGCTGCGGTTTTATCAGTATCTTTTTATTTACTATGGTGGAGTGTCGTTTGTAACTTTCTGATCGTAGATTTGGCTTTCTTTCTGGTTAGACAGGGTCTGAACATTGATTCTTGAGGCGAGTAGATTTGGACCACTGTTTGTGTTTGTTTATGTTTCGAAGGTTTCAAAGACTGAGGATTTACCGACTGGTGGTAAATCCGTAGAACTTTGGCTGCTTTTTTCGAAAGACGGTTTTTCTTTACTTTCCCTGTGCCCTCTTGCGAACCCGATAGGGTTTTGGCGTTGAACGACGTATGGCGATATAATCCTCATGATCGTAGGTTCGTCGCAATTCTTCAGATGTTTTTGGGGTAACTCATGATTTTGATCAATCGTTGTTGTATTCCTACAACAATGATCGGTCGTTGGATATTTTGAAATTTCCAGTCGAAATGACAGTTCCAGGTTCAGTTGTCGATTTTTTTATCATTCGTTCGCTTCAATGACAATTTCCTTCGTTTCCTTCAACGATCATCAGCGTTCTTTCACTCTGATCTAAAAATTTCCAATGAATCAACCATGCTGGGGCATACCAGATTCGTATTTAGTAACTCAAGTGAATGAGTCAGCTTAAAAACGATGGGCGAGTTCCTCGATGAAAGAATTCTTGAATCTTCGCTTCCTCAAACGACAAAATCGTGAATGAAGTGGCCGGAGGTTGAAATAAACAAAGAAAACTCCGGCTGCTTTGTGACATTGAACAGGGTGGTCTATCCTAGAAATATTCGTCATTGGAACAAGACTCGGCCGTCCAAGATGATTGAGAGCGTCTAATTATATTCGCGGTCTGACACTAATAGTTGGTCAAACACAATGGCAGCGTGTACGTATCAATTGGTCTCGCGTATACGTCACAAAAATTTGCCGAGGAACGTCGCTCAGCGAATATTAAGCGCAACACTGCTGGATCGATCCTAAAAGCGAAAATCCTTCGTTTCTCGTGATACTCGAGGCAGGCACGCGCGATGACGTCGTCATGAGGATAGAAAAATAAAATTTCCAGATCCACCAGTTCGCGGGTATAAATATCCGCAACAGGACTACGCCGCAATTAGCATAAATATACTCGAGATTTCTCCTCCCTTTCTCGCACGATGATAAATTTTTTGTCTACGTTCCTTTTTTTTTCTTTTTCTTTCTTGCTCTCTGTCGCCTTTCTTCCTCGTGTTTGGTCATCTTGATGGCGCCAGGGCTCTCGTGAGATCCACACAGTATATCACTACTTTTTCTTCTCTCTCTACCTCTCCCTCTCTCCCTTTCTCTCTCTCTCTGTTTCGGTCTTTCCCTCGCCACAAATTTCACACCTCTCGACCTGTTTACTCTCCACGCGATTCTTCATCCTCCTGACACGATCAAACACCCGCACGATTTTTTCGGCCACCGCGACGACGACGACGACAATGGCGCCTCCGCATTATTTAGATAGAGCATACGGGCTCTCACGACTCGCCTACTCGCTCTCCAATTATTATTCCGACGTCTACGAATGCTCGTCGGAATCAAGGACGTAAGCTACTGTCACGATCTGAAGGGTTATTTCAAAAAAGTCATTTTGAATGGACAAGTAACGTCATTGGTCAATCTTTCGCTCATTTGTATGCATGTAAACCAATTATGTTGTCCACGTAATTTCATTTAAAAATATTCATAATTGAAGCAGTTGTAAAAAAAGTGAAGAACTTTTGAACATCGAGCTAATCGGTGTGATTTTGATCATTCAATTATTTTTTTCTTTATATATATAGATAATATTGGCTAAAAATTGAAGCAATATTTTTTCCATGTCAGTTTTCAAAAAAATTGAATTTTTCTTTCGATCTTTCGAGAAACAATTATTCCATATGATTCCACGGAATCTTTTTTATAATATTAATACTACATATTTTATATAGTTTAAAAATAGTTAATAATTAAAAGTTTTTACGTTTCTATTTGACCAATACTTTTTGATCAATTTTTCAAATGAAATTTGCTGCAATTTTTAAATTTTTGAATGATGTAAGACATTTTTTGAAATGAAATTTAATACTTCAATACTTTTTTCCTTCTATCGATTTGAATAATTAACGAAAAAAATATTGAGCATCGTATTCCTCTGAGCGATTAACGATTTTTTCGTATTTTTGAAGTATCCAAACCTTTTAACGACACGCGAATAATATATATGTCGATTCCTCGATTTTGTGCATATTTTACGTCATCCGCAATATGGCCCAAATTTCCTTCCAGCGTTGTTCAGGTTTTCGATCGAAGATTGTAATTGGCGAAGTTAAAATCGGCGATCGATTATTTTCACCAAGGAATGGAATGTTTCCACGATTAATCTCGCGAGCATTCATTCACTGACGTAACTCTTCAATACACGACCGATATCGGGAGTATTAGAGTATATCGGAGTTGCGAATACCAGTCGCCCTCTCCTTGCGCCAATTGCAATACTCATCGGCACGTTACGAGTGGCGTTCGCACGCGATATAAATTCCTAGAGGTTCTTTCAACTCGAATGTGTCTCATTGGAAGATAAATAACGTCAATCACTTCGTAGCTTCGCTACTGGATTGCGTCCGTTGCCATCTTAATTGGCCTTGCGTGCGTCAATAGGTTTGATCGTTTTGCAGAAATGCAAAAATAGATAACAACTGGTATTTTTGATTAGTAGATTTATCTAATGATTTTTTCATAAGGTATTGTTTGATTTTTTGTTTATTGATTTTATTTTTCATTTTTTTTTAATTTCTAACGATTTTGGGGTCGTGTCGGTTGTCAAGGGTTGTCAACCGTATCGGAAAAACTTCGAATTCTAGTTTTGTCGACCGTTTTATTATGATCCGATGAGTATTCACGGATACGTGGAGAACGTAATATAATCGAGAATAATTGTCGGAGATAATGATATCCGAATCGTCCGATGGAAAGCTTTTTAAAAATGAACATTTTTTTGATTATATTTTTTCGTTCTCTATTTGTGTAGGGATTAGGAAAAGTGGAATGAAAACGGTTGTTACGGTCATTTTACTTAAATATTTAGTTCATTTCATAGTTTAACAGTTAGTTTATTTTATAGCTTATAACTTTTATAGTTTATTTTAGTTTATAGGTTATTATTATAGTTTATTTAGCTAGTTTATTTTTAATTAAATATTCTACAATATCCTGCCAAATATTCTATAATTTGAAATGCAAAAATAGATAACAGCTGGTATTTTTGATTCGTGGATTTCTCTGATAAATTTTTAATAAGGTATTGTTCGATTTTTTATTTTTATTTATTTATTTTTTTTCGTTTTTATTTATTTCTAACGATTCGCACGAGTCATACAGCGACTGACGACGGGTCAATGCTTTTCCTGAGTCGTGCCGAGCGCGGATTCAATACGAGCGCTGATAACGTAATGACCGGTTGACATTCTCGGAGCTCCGATTATAAAGAGCCTGCACTCATTACGGGAAATCATTATTGCACGTTCATTTATATTTTCCATGCTCTTTCGAATTCCCGTGCGAACTTTTGCGATGCCAAACCCCCGGGACGGGGGGGGGGGAAGGAGGAACACGATTCCAACGTTTAACACTCATTATTTTTTATTAAAAAACCTGGATCGTCGTTATTCGTGCGTGTCCGACGTTTCACTCGTATTTTATCGCGGTCATCGATTTTGGGGTCGTGTCGGGTCAAGGGTTGTCAACCGTATCGGGAAAACTACGAATTCTAGTTTTGTCGACTGTTTTATTATGGTCCAATGCGTAATCACGGATACAGCGAGAACGGAATATAATCGAGAATAATTGTTGGAGATAATGAAATTCGAATTATCCCATGGAAAGCTGTTTGAAAATGGTGAAAATCATTTTCAGAGAGGATTACATTTTTTTTTGTTCTATATTTGTGTAGGGATGAGGAAAAGTGGAATGAAAACTGCTTTTATGATAATTTTACTCAAACAGTTAGTTTTTATTTTCAGTTAAATATTCTATAATCTCCTGCCAAAAATTTTATAATTTTAGTAACATTCAGATGTAAGATTTTTAATCAATTAAATAATTCGAATGAAATTCAAAATCGATCGTATAGTTTTTAGTAAAATGTAGAAGTCAGTACAGATTGTTAATAAACTCTAGGTTAAATAATACAACTTTTGTGAAGTTAGAGATTATTTATTCTTTTTAAGTTATTTATTCTATTTAATTTTTTGAAAACTTCGAAAATTATAATTACATTTCCGAAGCAATTATATAATTTCAATAAAAATCAGAATTGATCGTATGATTTTTAGTAAAATGTAGAATTCATTATATATTTTTAGTAAACTTCAGAATAAATAATACAACTCTAGTAAAGTTAGGAACAAATATATTTTATTTTAATTTCAGTAAATTACTCAAATTGCCATTACATCTTATACCTAATTATCTAATTTTGGTAAAATTCAGAATCGATCGTATGATTTTTAGTAAAATGTCAAATTCAGTACATATTATTAATAAACTTCAGAATAAATGATACAACTGTCGCGACCTTAGAAAGAAATATGTTTTTTTGCCCTTTTAGTAAGTTACTAAAATTACAATTATACTTCAGAAATGATTATATAATTTCAGTAAAATTAAGAATTGGTCGTATAATCTTTAGCAAAATGTAGCAATCAGTATACCATTTAATAACCTTTAGAACAAATATAATTTCAGTGAATTTTGAATAAATATATAATATTGGTACATTACAAAAATAAATTGAACAATTTTAGTAAAATTTCGAATGTATCCTCACGAGGTTTCGAAGTGAAGGTCAAATTCGGAGCAACATTGACCTCATGGAGAAAAGGAAGAGATAAAGAGGGAAACTTGTCATGTCAACTTTCTCTTCCAACTTACCCTGACCTTATATCCTCATCCAGGCATTGCATCGTGTTCGCGTGGGAGGTCGTTTAAGCTGCTTCGCGTATACATAAATCTTTACACGTTAAGTATAAAGCAGACCGCGCATACGTGCGCGGTACGGTTTGTACGCGGTCTAAAAATATCAGGTGCTTTGCTTACGAACCGTTATAAATAGATTGGAAACTTTATTTCAGTCAAAAGCTCTCCACCGAGCCTGGCGTCTATTCGCGTTCCGCGTTGTCGTCGTGTCACCCGAATAATGAAAATACCTCGCGTGATAAATTATGTCAATAGAAGAGAGGTAGTGAGAGAGAGAAAGAGGGCCGGGAGGGGGGGAGAGGGAGGGAAGGGAAAAGGGAGAAAAATGGAAAACCTTGAGCTCAAAACGTACGATTAAGAGAAATGCTGCAATATTTTTATTCGGGAAGCTCCAAGCTCGAAGAAAAACTCATATTTGTCACCTTCAGTTTCCCGAGGGGCCTCCCAGTCATTGGCACGATCCAACAAGTGGAGGCATTTCGTACATGTCGGGTGAAAAATCTTGTCCATACAGACCTCAATTTGAAAAGTGGATTTCGTAAAATTTTCATTCGGAAAAATATAGTTCGTTAAAACGATGGGAAAAATCATATTTATTAAAAGTTTCATTTGGAGAATTGTATTTTGTAATTTTTTTTTTTTTAAAGCAAATTTTGATAGTGTTTTATTTGGATAAGTGTACATCGTATTTGTTGTTTTTCGAAAATCCACATTTCGCATAAATTCTATTTAGAAAAACATATTTCGTATATTGAAGTTTATTTTGAGATCGGTAGTTCCTATAAACTTCATTTGGAAAATCATATTTCACGCAAACTTAATTTCGCATAGTTTATTTCGTTCAAACGTATTTTTGGAAAAGTATATTTTGCATAAAATTATTTTTGGAAAAGTGAATCGGGTCAAACTTTCATTTTGGAAAACACGTAGTTTGTAAGCTTTATTTGAAAAAGCAAACATCGTAGAAAATTTATTTAAAAAATCATATTTCACGTTCAACTTAAGTTGGTATAATAAATGTCACTTAAACTATTTTAAAAATCACATTTCGTATAAACTTATTTTCCAAAAAATGAAATTTTGACATGAATACGTCAAAATGAAATATACATCGCAAAGTACAATTTAAATTCATTTAACGTCGTAACTTTATACATTTTATCAAAGCTAACATATTTAATTTATTCATTTACCCATTACATTAATTGACGTTAAATAATTTCGTGATATTTAAAAAAAAGTATTTCCGTTGTTTCGAAACGTCGCGAATCAGACGTCAATTCTCAATGTCTACGAGTTTCCTCTCTCAATGTCTACGAGTATCCTTTCGTCTACGTAGTTCCGAGACTGGCGTGAACATCGCAACTTCCGGTCTGTCGTTCCCGGTGAGACAAAGGCAAACGTCAAGTTCGAATCGATTGGCCGCTAAAAAAAAAGAATGGTTGGAACGTTTGAACTTGACACGTCCCGGGAGTCTGACGCCGTGAACGCGGTTCGTTTTTCGTTTAAAGTTTCACCGAGATAAGGCACGTCTATCAGTGAGCAAACGCTTGCGAAAGCTCGCGGTACGCGCGAGGAGGAGCGCTGCAGAGGGAAGAAATAACGAGAACCTCGAGGCGATAAACACAACGTGGCACGTTCGTGTTGTTTCGTGCACACCTGGTGCCAGCTAATGCACACCGTGCAGAAATTGAGCGCTATGAATGACGAGTGATTACCAAGAGTAAAAGCAACTTTCGCGCTATCGCGACTTCCGGGAATGCTTGATTTCAATCTTCTCCAATGGATATGACGATTCCAGATGGTTTTAGATGATTCCAGATGATTCCAGATGATTCCGGCCCTTTCGAAGGGTTGAATGGTTGAATTGGATCATTGAATTGATTGGATGATGAATTATGATTACTTAATTGGCATAGGATCGAATTGGATCATCATCATTGATGAGAAGATGGAGTAATTATTAAGTATTCAAATTTATTGTAATGATAGTGATGATTCTGGATATTTCGGCTACTTCGAAGGGTTGAATGGTTGAATTGGATCATTGAATTGATTGGATGATGAATTATGATTACCTAATTGGTATAGGATCGAATTGGATCATCATCATTGATGAAACGATGAGTTAATTAAAGTATTTGAATTTATTCAACGATGATGATGATGATTCCGGACATTCCGGTCTTTTTGAAGGAAAAAGTTGATTGAAATGATTGTTTTATTAATAATGATGACCCAATTGGGATACGATGGAAAGTAATAACAATCTTCGAACTCAGCGAATGACGGATTGTCACTGATTGGAGTACGATCAAATGTAATTAAAGAGGCTCGAATGCATTGGATGACGAATGATGATTACTTGTTGGAATACCATAAAAAATAACAAAAATCTTCTTCCGAATTCTTGCATGATGAATTGATGATGAATAATTGGGATACGGTCGAAAGCAATAAAAATCTTCGAGCTCAGTGAACGATGGATGATGACCGATTGAAATACGATTAAAAGTGATGAAACACCTTCGAATACATTGGATAAACAACGATCATCGCTAATTGGATTAGAATCAAAAGTAGCACAAATATTTCGAAATTATTGGATGACGAAGGATAATCAGTAGCCCGGGCTCGATCAAAAGTTAACAAAAATTATTTCGGATCTTGTAATGATGATAACTAATTGGAATGCTGTTAAAAGTGGTATCTATAACATTTTGTCGGTCAAACTTAAGTCGTTCTATCGAAATTAAAAATCGATTAGTCATCATTCAACGATATATATGAGATTAAAAAGTAGTTTGAACTTTTTGTCAATAAATAAAATTCATTTTCAAATAAAAGGAACTGATAATGATATTGCAATTGACATCAAATTATTTTGTTCGAATCGTCGTTTGATCATATTTCATTCAAAAGTTTTACTTTTCATGAAAATAAGAAGTAAGCGTTATTGCATTATTACTATTCGAAAAATTGGTTTAAAAATTACGAGGGAGTTTCCAGATTATGCGATTAAATTCTTGAAAAGTACGCGATTATTAGGGGAGGAAGCGACTGGATAATTTGTTAACAACGAAGCATCACAGTCTATATCATTTGGCATAAGTGTATTTCTTTTCGTTGCTTTATCCGAAATATTTTTCGAGTTTCGCTGTACACGCTTTTCTCGAACAGACAGTAATCATTTTCAAATCGTTCTTCTTTAAAAATATTCGCTTATGTCTGTGTACAAGTGGGTATAATGGTGTTAACGAAAAAGAAGTAGCTTCGTATCCGTATTAATTTCAAAATAAGGATTAAAAAAATGGCTGCTGCACGCACGTTGCAGTAAATCGAGAAGCTCGGGATCCTTTGAGCCTCGACCCGGTTCGTTCTCTCTCTTTCTCCTCTTTCTCCCTTCTGGTTCATGAAGTAGCTCCCGCGACTCTTCTGGGACGAGGCCGCGCGCGCGCGTGTGTGTCTACCATCAGCACACATCCTGGCAAAAGTCGATACTCGACTGCCGTTGGATATCGTGTGGTTTCCGCATTTCAGGATCTTACAAGATCATTGGACACTTCGATGGGATTCTCCCGAAATTATTTTTGGAATCGAATTTACAGTGATCTCGGTTTTTGTTTGTTTGCTTTGTTCCCCTGGCGAATTGTGGATCGGGAGTGAGTTCGGAAATTTGCATTTATTTTTAGAGGTATCGAACAGTTCGAAGTTCGAGTGAGTGTTGGTGGAGTTGAGGGCCCGATTCGTTTGAAAAGAAAAAAAGGGATTTGTAGACCCATCTGTGTCTTTTGTGGAATTGTGGATGTTTTAAAAATTAAAATACTTTTTAGAATGACGTTGCTAATCGCATTGCCAGGATGGAACGGAATTGTTTTTTTTTCTTATTTAATGTTAGTAGAGTGAAGCTACGAAAGTTAAGCAAACTTTTTGTAGGATTTATTGTAATTCGTGAAAAATTTGAAAAATGTTATTTTGAATTATAGTAAAAAAAAAAAGATTGAAATAAAAAATAATTTTTTTGCGTTTCGAGAATGGGAAATACATTCATGAATTTTTGAAAATATCTTTTTGGATCAAGATAAAAATAAACGTGAATATTAGTCGAGATTTCTAGCTATTTACAATTTTCAAAATGTCGTTTTGGATGATGGTGGAAATAAATTATTAAATTTAAAAAAAAAATACATTTTGTTGCGTTTCAAGAATGCGAGCTTCAATCTCATTATTTGAGGTATTTTAATGTTGATAGATGAACATTTTTTAAGTTTTTGTACTGGAAACCTGCGGTCAGGAATTTCAAGAACGTTCTAAACGATTTTTTGAAAAATATGGCTGATTTGGTTTTTTCTCGTCATTGTCTTTCCTCTGCCTCTCTCTTGCTCTTACTGTTTGTGTGTCTCTCTCTCTTTCGTCTACGCGAATTCGTCTTCCGAGACGATAATATGCGAGATCGAATACCTTTCGAGTTCGATCTCGCATATTATCAAGGTTCTATATAGGGAGGGAATTCCCCAGATCGGAAGTTTTGGTGTAGGAATGTTTCAACGTGATCGAACGATGATTAAAAATTCAAAATTCAAAAAAAAAAAAAAAATAGAACGCAACAACCCTTTTTAAAAATCATATATTTAATATTGATTTTTAGAGTCCTAATTATTGCAACATTTTTTGTTAATTTCCCAAACTCCGCGTACCTCATTACCAGTGAATTTCCATCAATCTCTCTTTCAACATCTGCCGAGGCTTACCACCGAAAATTTAGAAAAATGCGTAACAATTTTCACGAAAAATGATGAAACCAAAAAAAAAACGTATTTTTTATGAAACATTAGAGCTCGAATCTCGAAGCGTCTTCTTTAACGACGAAAGTTCGTTAAGTGTGATTGAGCGCGGTGGTCGGTGAGTGCCAACTTTTTCGTCTCCGCGCCGTCTGTCCATCCAACTTGCGCACTTGGCTGTGCATCGCTTTTCCAAACCCACACTTATCCACGATGCCGAAACCGTGCGTGTCGCAAAAAAAAAAAAAAAAAACATATCCGCCCCCGCGTGTGCGAATGTTTCAATTTTTCTTTTTTTCACTTTTCATTTTTGACCCTCGTTTGCGTGGGTGTGAATGCACGTTCAATTCAACGGCAAGAATTAAGTCCGGGCTTTTCTTCACGCAGAAGTTGCTCCCTCGATCCAGCATCGTCGTCTTCATCATTTCGGTCGTCGACAACCACCAAAACGGTACACTCGGTCTTCCTCGTTAGGCTCAACGACACGAGAAGCTTCGAACGATCCTCCAGCTCTTCCTCACTCTCCTCTCTTTTCCTCTCTTTCTCTCGTCCTCCCAACCTCTCTCTCTCTCTCGCTTCCTCTCTTTTTCCCTCTTTCTCTCTCTCTCTCTCTCATTTGAGATCCTCGGTGCAGCAAATTCGTGGCCTGGGATCTGCGCAGTGACACAGTGAAAACGCGAGTGTCGAACGAGAACGAAAAACGAAGAGGTCGAACGCAAGAGGAACGAAAGAAGAGGAAGATTACGATAAAAAAAGAACGATTAAAGTGTAAGGGAAAAAAGAGAGACAGAGGGAGGGAGGGGGGAGGGAAACAGAACGAGAGAAAGAGAGAAGAGAAAGAAAGGAGAAGCTGCATTCAGGATGAAAACGTTCAGAGACATCGCACTTCTCGTTCTCTCGTGTGCCATCGGTGAGTCGACGAATTATTATCATTTTTTATTACTCCTGTTTATACGTGTGTACATGTGAATATAGTTACTTTTTTTTGTATTGCTTTGCGACTCTTTTTCTTCAGCGATATATTCTCGCTTATTGCATTGCAGTTTTTGTGTGTGTGTGCAGGAGACAATTATGAGGTGACCGTGTACTCTTTACGATTTTTGCACGAGGATATTGCGGCCAAGAATAATATAATTTTTAATAGTTTTCCAATGCCTCTTAAAAAAAAAAAAGCGAAGTGAAACGTCTTTTTGTGGCCAGCATCATTCGCCAGAAAATATTGAATATTCTGGACGATAATAAAAATGCATTTTTTGGTTCGGCAAAATGAAGATATTTTTATTGTACGAAACAGTAGTTAGAAAATGTTCTTTATCGTAAAATAGAATAAAAATACCATAAAATATAACAACAGTATTATAAGAAATAAATAAGTCACTAGATAATAGATATGAGATTATAAAAAATATAGTTAACACGAATGCAATTATTTAATTACAAGAACAAAATTTAAGGGGTTTTCTTATCGGTTGCTCAATGACCTTCATTTTGCTGAATTCGAAATAGAATTTTCCTCTTTTTTATAATACTCTATTGTTTTTTTTTTTTTATATATTACACCTTAATCAACACCTAGGACGTTTGGGTTAGAAATTGTTGCTCCTTTAAATAAAACGAGTTAATCCCTACCTTTTTCAATATTTAAATGGATATTTGGCATTGATAAAAAAAATCATTGACGTTCCGAAAAAACTATAATATCAATTTTTATATATATATATATATATATACAGTTGATAGTAATATGAATGAAAAGAAAAGGGCGATTCTGAAGTAGTCGAGGGAACGCGAAGATGGCCACGGTTCGAAGAGGAATTTCTGTTCAGGTTCATCGAAGTCGATAATTAACACCGATGAGTTATGTCGAAGACCCACGAAGGGACGAAAGAACGTAGACGGGTTAAGGACGAGGGGCAAGCCAAAGTTTCGCGCTTAGACGGTGCTTGGGCAGGTGGGGAGGAGAAGGATGGAAAAAAATAGGAGAAAAAAGTGTTGGGCGACCAAGGTTGCGCATGTATCTTCAAGGCCCCATCGCCCTTCTAGTTTAAACGCTCGTGGCCCCATCCTAAAATATTCTCGATCGCTACCTTAAAATGAATAATGATAAAAATAATCGAATATTTTCATGACGCGGACAACTGGCAGGCGCAGAATAATTAAGCGGACTAAATCATGAGAAAAAGAAAAACGAAGGTTCAAAATTGGAGTGAAAAAAAAATAGTGTAAAAGTAGTGTAAAAATGTAGTGTAAAAGTATGAAATGAGAGTAATTTGTCGTACCGTGCTTTGGGTGGATTTAAATGTGAAATATGGTTGACAAAGCTGATCTCCCGAATTTCGCACACTTTTGGTGGCACTGAGCAAATTAATAGAGATAAGTGAAATTTTCATAGTTCCATTTGCTCACACCAGCATAACTTGGAATTACCACTAGGTTTTGTGAGATTTGTATTTTTTTTTTTCGGCGAATTAGGTCGTACGTTATAATTTTTTTGAATCTGGTCCCGTGTGTTGGACGTAGCATTTTTTCACTGATTTTTTCTTCCCTCTACTGTTAGCTTTACGGTTCCCCACTCCGATCTCATTACTCTCTGTAATATCCGGTGAAATTTGTCGTCGCGAGTGTTTCGGGTAAAGCCATGAGCTGGTGCTGGGATACGTGCTGCAGCATAGGCACACCTCTCTTTCTCTTCCTCTTTCCCTCTTTCAACGTCGCGAGCTGGTCGCATCACGAAAAACAAGCTTTTCTCGTGAGTCTCCCCCGAGCATGGAGTAACTTTCGCACTTTTCGGCGAAACAATCCGGGACTCTCGTGAATCAATTTACGAGGAGAGAAAACAGAAAGCTCCTATGTGTATATAACAGTTTCCAGTGTCAAGGAGACGCGAGTGGGCGACGGGGATGCGAGAGAGTAAAAGGGAGAAAAAGAGAGGTAGAGAAAGATGGAAACGAGCAAGTGTACGGTGCCAAGAACGCCGGAGTAGCACGCAACCGGTTGAGAATGCGCTGTAACGCCTGTGCTTTGTTTTGTTTTTCTCCCAATTGCCAAAAGATACAACGATCAGAGAAATTTGTCAAGCTGAATAAAATCCGTCGTAACTTGCGAATCTGGACATAAACGCAATCAAGAATCCGAGAAATGGACAAACTGAAAGTCTACGTTCGTCTTGTCTCGTAAACGATTTGCAAAATATCCCTAGATTTGATTTACACGGAGCAACGACGGAACAACTGTTTTGACTGACATTGACCGTTTGAAAAGATCGCAAGGTAGGCTAGAAAACCTTCTACGGGTCATTCCCACTTCTTTTTATAATCTAGGCAACGTTTCTGAAATCTTTGGCCGTTGATTTTAATGTTAGACTACCTTGGCCAGATCTTTGATTTTTTCTAAGACTCCTGATTTTCCTACTGGGACACCATTTCGGGTCTCGTTGATTACAGATTTTTCAAATTTGATATCACGTTGAAGGACATTGGTCACCGGTCTTAAAATTGGATGCCATTTTGACAATCATCGGTATTTGATTTATCGGCTTCCGTATCATTATCGAATCATTCGTTTCTGATTTTTCAAGGTACCTTTTTAAAGATGACCGAACTTTGATTTTCCAAGTTATCGTTCGATAATTTCCGAAAAAAATATTTATCAATCCACTATTTCTTCCAACTTTCAACGCGAATTTATACAACAGCACCGGGCATTTCAGAGTTCATACGATGGCTCGTGACTTTTATCATAGAATGAGTGATCCGTCAAATATGTTAGAAAGTTTAGTGCGTCGAAGAAGCATCCGTGATGGATTTATGGACGGGCTTGGCTATACCACATAATTCATGCATGATGAAGTACACGTGAGCACGAGTGTCCGTGTCTGAGTGTGCGTGTTGAAGGGCAAACGCTCGCAAGATGAATCGTATGAACTTTCGCCGCCCGCCACTGACAGGGTCTGATGGAAGAAAGAAACCTCTCGAGAACATCGAGTTGATGATAGAGGCAATCGCATTGCTGAACAATGAGAAGAAAGGCGAATCTCACTTTAGAACTGAGAATAATACTGTTTCAAATCGCTTACGATTAGCAACGCAGCTTCGAATATTCGAAACTCCACACCAACGGTAATAATAATCGTTATACCTGCGACGATAATGGTGATAGTCATTATTATCATTATTATCATCATTATCATCATTTTTTCAATTTTCTTTTGATTTATCTGTCTCTCTCTTTATCTATCTCGCTTTTTATTTTTATATTTGATCTTTTATTATTCCGTACGCGGAATCATTTTTAAAAACATTTTTGTCCCTTCTTAATAAATAATTTTTTTATTATTTATGAACTGGATTTAAACGATTTTAATGATGTTTCGCCCATCCAACTATATGATCACTACTAACGTCTTTACTTATCAATTATCGTCATTATCAGTATTTTTGAAGCCTCAAATGCTGTTTAGTTCTAATGTGGTGTAAAATTTAAACATCAATTCGTCTAAATCGGTTAATTCATCGTTTGTTAGCTCGCCTCAGCAATGGCCCATTTCGACTGTTCCTATCCAACCAGGTTGCATAAAGACTGCACAAATATGCAGTAAACTCAAACTTATCGAGAGAGTCGAGGCTACTCCGCTATGGAAAATTACGAATATATTTTTACGAGTTTTCGAGTACTGAGGAATCGTGAAAATTCCTGCGGTCGCCGGTTGTGTAAGCGCGAGTTACTTTCGGGTTCTCTGATACCGGCGAAGCACGATTTCCCCTAGTCGTCCACGGAGTTTCATACACGCGACATAAACGCGAAAAATAGTCGTGGGAATCTTCCTGAAACCAGACCGTGCTAGAGCTCGGAGCGTGGCAGTGGTTGGTATTAGTGAAAAATAAATATCGAAAAAATAAAACAAATTTCGAAAAAAATTTTGTAGACTATTTTTCTGACGTTTCTTTCGTTTTTTTTTCCATTTTTGAACTCTTAAAAGGGTCTGTTTGATCGAAAATTTTATGCTGATTACGAATATCATAAAATAGAAATTTCGGGTTTTTGGGGAAATTAATGGTAGATTCGTGTTCAGGGGATCAAATTACATCGTAAAGGACCTATAAAAAAAATATTAAAAATCAAAAAATTTTTTCAATTTTTGGGCAAAATACATTTTTTCGCTCAATTATCCATAACTTTTTTCCCTTTAGGATTTGGCCCTCCGCTCTGCGCTCAATCTATTCGTTATGATTTTCTCTTCAAAATCCTTTTTTTATAATTTAAATCCGATGATTTTTCGATTTTTGGTAGAATTTCAAAGTTGGACCATCGATTTTTGCAAATTTTTCCATACATACCCCTTTGCGTTTTTTTTAGCGAT
>JAPYZI010002539.1:0-22781 GCA_030523105.1 Ophioninae sp. A BG-2022a | reverse complement strand
AGAAAAAAAAGAAAGAAAAAAAAAAAAAAAAAAAAAAAAAAAAAAAAAAAAAAAAAAAAAAAAGAAAGTGCGAGGGGAGAAAAAAAGAAAAAAAAAGGGGGAAAAAGAAAAATCGCTGAAACGTGGAAACGCGGAAGGAGGAGGGGAGGGGGGGGGAGGTCGAGAGTTCTTCGTCCCTCGGTTTTACCGTACGGGATCACGAAGCAAAACCGCCACTTCACGTTCATACTTTCTTAAGCTCGTTTTCTCGCTACTCGCGATGTCTCTTCTCCCCTCTCCCCCCCCCCCCGCCCTCTTCCTTTTCCTCTTCTTTACTTTTTCGTCCCTTTCTTCAGCCCCGGGCGTTAAATCCACGAGAGGTAAAAATTGAGACGGCCTAGTCATGCTACTTTTTTTCCCAGCAGAGCTGTTGGCTCTCCCCAAGTTGAAGCTACAAGGCACCAAACGGGCCACGTATTGTCGTCGGGAAACGTAACCACCCTTGTATACGGTTTACCGGGGCAACCCCTTGAAGCGAACATTCCGAGGATCCACCAAAGTGTCCTGGTACTAGGGAAATAACAATAAATAAGGGGGAGGGAGAACGACGGAGGGAACGAAACGTGGAGGAGGAAAGTGGGAGGAAGAGAGAGGGAAAAGAGGGAAAAAGAGGAAAGTGAGAGAGTGAGAGGTAGGAAAAAAGCTCTGTGGAAAATTTCGCGTGCAGCCTGATGGCGGTTGAAACAAACATCGCGTAACTCACTTAAGAAGGCGACAGCTATCTCAGGTTGGTCCCTTCGAGTTCTCAGGCTGACGAGAAACTCGGCCTTAAAACTTGATGGGACTCATCGCTATCAAAGTTTTCTACTTTTTTTTTTGGGTTTTTATGGCTTTTATGGTTTTTTATGGGGTTTCCTTGTTTTTATGGATTTTTATGGGGTTTCCTTGTTTTTATGGTTTTTTATGGGGTTTCCTTGTTTTTAGGGTTATTTATGGGGTTTCCTTGTTTTTAGGGTTATTTATGGGGCTCGCTCGATTTTATAGTTCTTTATGCGTTTTGATGAGTTTTTTAAATTTATTTTTTTTTTTCATTTTTCTTGGCGTTGGTATGGTTTTTATTTGTTCAAATTATTTTTTCCGATTATTCTGACTATTTTTTCGAACCCTACTTTCACAGCTAGTAATGCAATTTCTGAACATCAATTATAAAAATATCAATGTCTAAAAAATTGAAATCTCGTTTTTTCTGGTTATTAATAGTTTTTTTCTGGTTACTTTTTGCGATTCCCCAGTTTCAGAGTCAAATATTTAACTCACGAGTATCAAATACGATAATTCTGTCCAAAAACTTGTAATCCCTTTTTTTCTGACTTCTTATTGTTCGTTCTGTTGTTGTTGTTTTTTTTTTAAATTTTTTATTTTTTATTTTATTTATTTTTTCATTATTATTTATTTTAAAAACGACGAATAAAAAATTGCGATCGAGTTTACCGATATTTTCTTCATTGTTTTTTTTTTTTTTTGTTGAATAATTTTCAAAATAATTAATACCCAGAGGGAAGGAATTTTTGCAAGAGCATTTTTCATGGAAATGATTTTTCATTTTAGCAGGGTTTTAATTTGTTTTTTATAACGCGTTTACACGCGTCAACACGAGCTTCAGGATCAGACATAGGCCGATTTGCATTTAACTGTAATCTATACATGCATATGGATGAGAAGGAATTTAAAAGGCTTCCTGGCTCGTTATTGGGCACTATATCGCAATTAGGCCAATTGGAGGACGCGAATTTTTCGCACCCCATAGAAAACCCCTTTATCCGAGCTTCTCTCAATTTCTTTCCCCGACGAAGCTTCAGATAAGAGAGAAAAAAAAGAAAAAATCAACGAGAAGGGTGAGCGTGAGATCTCCCCCCCCCCCTTTTTTTTTCTTTCGCGCGAACGTGAAATTTCCTCACTCTCGCACAGCCCGGACGGCAGTCAAGCTGTTCCCTGGCTCTAATAGCCTATAATTCGAAATCACGGAAAATCCCCCTTTCTTTTCCCTTCGAGCTGACTGAGCGACAAATAAATATTTATTACGTTCACCTCCAGCCCACTTTAATATACAACCGTGTAAATTATTGTTACGCCGTAACAATATTCGTCGTGTACTTTTTCGGGTTATTCGGAATAACCCGAAAACTCGAAAAAATACAATGCGTATTTGAGAATAAGAAATTCGATTGAATTCGCGCTTTTTGCGATGTTTTATTCGAAATTGTCAGAAAAAAAAAAAAAGCTACGTTGAGTAATTTTGATATCTTTGAAAGTAAACCCGAACAAACCGAAACAAAATTGAGTATAAGCAAACCCAAACCGAAATAAAATTGAATGTAAGCAAAACGAAATCCAGGCAAAAATGAAAGAAAGCAAACCCAAATCCAAGCAAAAAAAAAAAAAATGTAAGCAAACCCAAACCCAAAAAACTGAATATCATAGCCAAAGAAGCTTAAACCCAAACAAACCCAAACATATTTTTCGAAGCACAAACTGCAACGGAACCAAACAAAAAAAAAAGGAATATTTTTTTAAGCCGCCAAGGTGGAGTTAATGAATTTTGAAATTGAATGAATTTTGACATTGAATGAATTCTAAAATTGAATGAATTTTTATATTGAATGAATTTTGAAATTGAATGAATTTTGATATTGAATGAATTTTGATATTGAATGAATTTTGATATTGAATGAATTTTGATATTGAATGAATTTTGACATTGAATGAATTTTGACATTGAATGAATTCTAAAATTGAATGAATTTTTACATTGAATGAATTTTTACATTGAATGAATTTTGAAATTGAATGAATTTTGACATTGAATGAATTTTGACATTGAATGAATTCTAAAATTGAATGAATTTTTACATTGAATGAATTTTGACATTGAATGAATTTTGAAATTGAATGAATTTTGACATTGAATGAATTTTGACATTGAATGAATTCTAAAATTGAATGAATTTTGACATTGAATGAATTCTAAAATTGAATGAATTTTGATATTGAATTAATTCTAAAATTGAATGAATGTTTTTGTTTTAATTCACCCCTATCGAAAAATACTTCCTCCTGGAAGTATTTTACCCGTTTTTCCATACGTCGACGTACGTTTCTATGAAAATAGGATCGTGAAGATAAATGCACTCGTTTCTTCACTCGAATGTAACAATAGAACGTGCACTCGAGAATAAAAGTTGACTGTCTTCAAAGACCCACCGGATATCAATGTATCTTCTTTTCTTCGTTTTTTTTTTTCGCCCGTTTTTTTTTATATGCTAAACTGTCGTTCGACCAGTGGATACGTTTCTATCTTTCCCTCGCGTAAAATCGTTCCTGGTAAATCGAATTTGAGGTTATGTCGCGAAGTATAGATATAAGGAGTGTATACGTCATACCTATGAAAGGGACTATACTCCGGAGAAATAAAAATTGACAAGCGTAAAAAGTGCTCCGCCGAGAGCGCGAGAAACGCCCGGTGAGAAAGTATCGCGCGTATACGGTTATATCGGAAACGGAACACGCATAGAATACGATATTTTTACATGCTTCCATATATAAAGCAGATATATATATATATATCTATATATATGTTTGGGTTTGGAAGAAAATTCATCAAGGGTGAACTCCAATTTGTTGTCTTCAAAAAAAACCTTTTTTTGTTGCTTTTCGTTGCAACAAAGCCTTCAAAAGCACCTTTACCAAAAGTTTTGTTTTATCATTTTCAAAAGTTACGAAATTTCGCGAGTTTTTCTTCAAACCACATTTTTTTAAATTAAATTAATCTATTTTTTCATTCACTATTCGAAAAAGTACCTTGAACGAGAGTATTTTAGGTTAGAAAACCACTTTTTTTAAACGTTTTTACGATATTTATACTTTTATAAATGATGAATACATTTTATTTACAAATTATAACGACCGTTATATCGAACTATTACAAAAAAAGATCGTATATTTGAAATAAACAAAAGATATTGTTTATTGGGCCGGACGAATCGCGTTGAGAGGTTAAACTTTGTTCTTTGAGGATCTGAAAGCGTTCGATCAACCAGAACCATGATACGCTTGGAGAAACTTGTACGAATCAATTTTTCACGTATCCACTACACGTAGAACGAATACCGGTATCTACGCAAGAAAGAAGTATACTTTGCACCGAGCGATATACGAGAAATTGATTTATCGCAAGAATAAGACATTCTTTTACAGCAGCGAACACTTTCCTTTGCGATTGCATATCCAGATATTCCCAAGTGTCCTCTGTATCGTAGTTTCTTATTTTTTTTCTTTTTTTTTTCGTCTTTCTTGGTTTCTTTTTCACCCTCGTCGTACTTAACCTCGAATGCGTTTTTTGGTTCGCTCGAGATGGAGAAGGAGCGTGTATACGATATACTTACGAAGGCTGGATTATAGTTCGGGCTTGAAACGCCCTCTGCGGTGTGATGTGGCGCTTCGGAAGCACCCTCGTACGTACCAGGATCAAAAAACGTACACGTTCGTACATTCGTACCTACGAGTCTGACTATACGTCTTTTTCCTTCCCCCACTCTTCCCCCACTACTACCACCCCCCGCCACCCACTTTTCTTTTCCAAGCTGGGTAGGTTAACCAACATTTACATAGGCCCGGAACGCAACCTGAATAACAATGGCCAGATTGAAAGACACCCACAGAAACGACTCTATTCCAGGTTCCCTTCACTTTTCCTTTTTCCGGGGGGAATACCATCCTCGATTTCGAAGACTAGAGATACCTACCAACGCTGAATCGCCGATCCAACAAACCCATTGATCCTCAAGAACCTCAAGAAACACTCGATGTCACGTATAACCTCAAATTCTTCGAGACTCCAATTCCTGAACACTTTTGGATTAGAATTGATCGATAGTTTTAATTTCAAGATGGCCGATAGTTCGATATCTCGATACTGACCGACACTATGGAAAGATAACTTCGTAAATAACCGGAAATATGGCTAAATCGACGATAATACTTTATTCACAACTGCCAACTGATATAACTCTAAAAACTTGCAAACTTGCGTCAAACAATTTCATCTTCGAAGTCGATAAATGCCAAGAATTTGTAAAAGTACAAAAAAACATTGAAAAAGTAAAGCTTTGGGTGCGAAACTGAAATTATCGTCATCCAACAACGAAAACATCTAAAACTCGTCGGATTAGCCATTATCGTGTCTGCATCATCGATAACAGCGAGCGCTAACCTAGCATTGATTATTATCGACGTTTGGTTAGTTTTCTCATAGCACAGGTACGAACCATTGATATCAACGAACCCAAACAAACCCAAACAATAATATCAGCAGTATCAACTTACCGAAACTATAAAACGCTACGAAGTTTTAGGGAACTTCGTTTCGGAATGACGGGTCACGTGCTGACGATCTCGGTCGGTAAGAATTCTGCGTGCGTTCCACTGCGATCACGATTTACGAATTCCGGACGCAATTTTCATCGCGTTTCGAATGGGAGAGAATAATCTATTTTCGTCTTCCGGGATATACTCGTTTGACCGGTGAACGAAAAATACGGGAAAAGGGGTTGATCCCTCCGACACTTATGCGGTATTCGATCGACATGTGATTTCAGCCTCATCAACCGTCACTATTGTGTAGGGCGTATCGATTTTTCCGTTCTTTGTGTGGGGTCGGCGGTGGGGAACCCGGGCATCCCCATGGCGACTGGCAAACGGAAGGAAGGGAGAAAAGTTACCAAAACGACGCGGTATCTTCAACGCTTTCAAATTTCCACATTTTTACACAAGCGTCACGACGCCCTACTGAAACACGGATCAGCCAAATAATTCGAGACTGGAACTTCCCGACGTATATAAAAAATGATGCGCGAAATGTTACCACTTTTTCTAATGATCTATCTACTCTGCCGCCTCGCAGCGTGTCCACTCGTTCTGTTCTCAGTGCGCAAGCGCAGAACTCTCACGCGTGCATAACAGCAACGAGCCTGCGCAGAAAAAGTCGCGCCGCTGCACGCGCTACAAGTGGCAAGAAAAAAGACAGTCGAAGAGCGTTACGTATCAAATTAGCTCTGAACATCTCTGAGCCGGACAAATTCTCAAATCTGGAGAAACAGAAAATGATTTAGCGGAATAAAATCGATATAACCTCGTTAATTTTTGTACTCAGTAACAAAAGAATCAAAGTGCATCTTAGTTATACTCAATGCAGAAAAATACCGATATCCTGTCGAATGGAAAAAGAAGTTATGCGAAAATCGACATAACCTCACAAACTTTCGATCCCATTTTCCTTACAGACGATCGAGCCTTTTTGGCAAAAACGAGAATCAGATAAACTTAGCGAACTGAAGCTGAAGTCCAATCGCCTGTGATCGAACTCAGTCTCTTCCGTTTTGGTCCAATCGGTCGATACGATAAAAAGAAATACGTAAAAATTCTTTGTTCTTGATCCAGGCCTCATCGGTAACAATGCAAAGCGTTTTTCCGCACATTATCGTTCGTTAAAAGAAAATAATTGTTGGTCCGACAAAATTGGCCCCTCGACCCCAATTAACAAGAAGCTATTGAGGGGAAGGCAATTAAAAAGTAATCGAGGTTTCCACACGTATAAATACATCGGTTGATCTCCACCTCATTCTCCCTCTGAAATTCCCTTTTTTCTAACGTGGGAGGCATTCAATCACACAATCGATATCGGCACGTTTTTTTTTTCACCATCTTAGCGACGGAGAGAAAGAAAGAAGAAGCCGAACAATTAGAAGAAAGGTGATCGCTCGATTCTCAAATAACTTCGTTCCACTTTTGCGTCCCTTCTCACGTTTTTTTCTTTTGCATCGCTTTTTTTTACCTATAAAATATCACACTGGATTTTTTTTTGCTCTCACACACTCCCTCTCTTTTTCTTTTTTTTCTCGTTTGTTTCCGTTTCCTTTCGTTATTTCACACGCTTGATGACGAATCGGGCATTTTGTAACGTTATACTATACACAGTAATATTAGTTCGATATCACTCGCGTCGAGAGTTCTGGATTATTGCTTAGGACATTTTGTTCACTACCGCCAGATGCAACGAGTGCAATTGACTCGTCCATTTGTCGAGGGCGTTGTAACGAGCAGCGCACACTGACTTCTTGTCCAATTCGAGTACTTGATTTACCTGTTTGACATACGAACAAAAATATGAGTGTTAATATGAAATAATATTACAAAATAATCATTTATTAATGCGAATATTAATCAAAATAATTACAATAATAAAACAATGATTTATTAATACGAATATTAATGATAATAATAAATAATTATTCATTTATACGAATATTAATAAAAATTCGTATTTATAAAAATAAAACAAATATCTTAGGAACAAAGATGGACATCTCTCGTTTGTTTTTCATACATACCTGATCGATGCGTCCACGAATGGTACTGTCCAGGATGCAAGATACCAGCAGACTTTCCACTTCCGACGCGTCGATATTCAATTCTTTGCTTATAAAGGGTATGTGAATTCTCGTGTAAGGCTTGATGAGTTTTATCAGCACCTGACGACGAAAAAAAACATACTTTACTATTTTCAAACTTAAAAAAAAAATCGATTTTTTCACCTTTGCAACATTTTTCGAAAATAAATATCTTTTTTCTTGTTACTTTTGCATATATGGTGAAAATTTTAGTTTCGTCGGTTGCTGGTGATATTGTTATCGGTATTTTTTTTTTAAACCGAAGTTTACCTGAGTACGTATGTTGCGCAAAAGATCCTCGATGTGCTCCCGGATAAAAGGGTCATCCATAATGTTGTTTCTATTCTGCTTCAAGATAAGCTCGAACTGATTGATGTCGTTGTTCTGATAGCTGACGACCAGATTCGTCATCGCCAATATTTCCGGATCGTTTTTGTACGGTTTAGCCTCTTGAGAGTCGAACGGGTTGATCCCCGATTTCATGAGCCTTCAATGGAAATCCAAAGTAGCAAAAATGTGTAATGAACAAAAAAATGAAAAAATGAGATCAACGTTCTTAAGTTTTTACGACTGACATGTTGGCCAAAACGAGGTATTTGAGACAAGTGGTACGTCTCGGGGACCCCGACTCGTCGTAGTTCTTAAAAGCCTCGAAGAAATCCGTGTGCGCACGCTCGAACTCGCCCTCTCGGAGATGCATCTTTCCTCCGCATTCTGAAAAGGATTATCTCTTTATTCTTCGATATCTCGGATTAAATCGATCGAAGTTTGGGTTTGCATCTTTGGAATGCAACGATACATCATTTTTCTGTCATTTCGTCGATTTTCTCGAATTCTCTGGCCAATTATCAGTTTTCACTGTTTATCAAAGATTTCTGACAACTTGCAAAAACAAAGGAACAAAATAACAAATTAATGAAAAATAATACAAAGAGAAGAATCAATAACAAAAATAAAAATGACAAAAATAACAATATAGAAATTTAAAAAATAAGGAAACGAAAAGCAAAAAAAGTATTTTCTTTCTTTTCTCTTATTTTGAATAAACGACGATTCTTACCTCTTATGACTCCCATTATTAATGGATGGGGTATCGCACTCTTGATGTGCAAACTCTGCTCGTACAAGGTTTTCAATTTTTTGTTGTTCTTCTGCGCTGTGTACATCTGAATTTCTAAGGCGTATATCTCTAACAGCTGAGTCCCCTTCTTCAAATCGTCCTCACCATCGTCCGTCTAAACGCCACAAATGAATATTCATTTTATATGTTTAAAAAAAACAAATACAATGTCCAATATATATTTTTTTAATTTGTGGTAAAATTCCAAAAACCATTTTTTGCCTCGTTGAACAATTTTGAATAACCCTTATACGTACTTGACAACTCTGATGAAGCTGCTTGAGGATCTTGGCCAATTTGTTAAAGTCGGATCGATCGAAGTACAGTTTTCCTAGTTTCGTGTTGGTTTTGAACCATAATCTGTCGTTTTTAGCATCTTTAAGAGCATCGAGGGTAGTCTCGTAGAAATCTTGGAGTAACTCCATCTGGAAGCCAAACTGTTTAGCGGAACATGAAAAGCGAGGAATCTTTCATTTTTTATTTTTCACAAAACATTTCCCAAACCCAAACAAAAGATTTCCTTATTTATTAAATTCAGGGAACTTTTATTTGTTATTTTCCAGAAGAAAAAAAAAGTAAAAATAAAACCTTTGTTTAAATAACTGGTTTTTTCATTCGAGAAAGTGCACAATTATTCCTCTTTGATGATCCGTTCGCAACTGTAAAATTGAACCCAAACAAACCCTAACGAACCGAAATTTCAAATTACAAAACTGCGACTGCTTTTTCCCTTTTCCTTGAAGGAAAGGAATTTCAGCCAAGCGCGTATTCAGGTCGTACTCACATTTTTCGAAGTGCTGATGTAATCCAATATGGAGTTGATTGATTTTTCCGAATGATTTCTTGTTACCGCGCTCTTTATGTAAGTTAACAATTGTTTGTACCTCGTCATCATTTCTCTGTAATTGGACTGAAACGAAAAACAGGATCGACGAGCGCATAAAGTTTAATCGTCGATTTCATTTAGGCGGAAAGAAATTTGATTGAGAAATATCGAGAAAATCTGTGTAGCAAAATAATAATTTATTAATAGTTCTGTAGACGTTAAGAATCGTTAGCCCAAACAAACTGGCAGAAAGTGTAAAAACTTTGAATTTCAATTGTTATTAGCAAAAACAATGATTATTCGAAATCAGGGATAGAAATTTGACGTCCGTCAACATTTTGATTGACAATCGTAATTACCAATTTGAAGTTGATTTTAATCATCTGTTTCAACGCCTTGAATCCCCATTCTCCCTTGTCGCCAGCTTCGAGATCCAAAACTTTCTGAAAGCTCTGCAACGCCGCCTTGGGGTCATCTTCCTTCAGAGCTTTGCTATTGTAGTACTGATTCTCCAAATCCACGTCTGGCTCCGAATTAGAGTCTTCCGAGTATTCCTGAATGAAAAAAGAGCCGAATAACTATAATGGCGACGAAAAACGTTTTCGAAATTCCCAAGGAAACCCAAAGATATTTCGATGCCAAATCGAGATTTTCCGACATGTTTTTTCTCAATTAAATCAACCGAGTTACGAAATCAAAAACTTAGATCGGCAGAAAAATCAAAACGGGACGTTCGATTTACGCCTTCTGCGATTCAACCATAGAACATTTCTACATTGTTCAGTAGAATCTAAAAAACAATCCGTCGCGTCGAGTAAAATTTATGTCAAAGTAATTGCAGAGCTCGGACTATTTTTACCCGTTGTGTACGTCGGATTTGGCGAACATAACCTAAAAGAGCGCCGACGAAACAGACGTGCACAACCCCATTGTTTTCAACGTTAAAAAGAATCAGAAAGTATTTTGTACTCACGAGGCCGTAGTCCTCCTCTTCTTCACACATAAAGTCATCCTCACCGTCTGACATCGTACGATAATGTTGATTGGGAAAAAGTCACCGTCTTCTCCGAGTGCCGAACGTATATATATGTACGAGTGTGTGTGTATATATACAACAAATCGAGTCCCAAGTGTGCTGTAGCGGATTTGTTTATTTTCGGTAGCAAAAGTAATGATGTCCTTTAATAATTCGTTTAAAATTCGATTTCTCGTTCTACAGGTGATTCAACCCGAATCGTAATACTAAATTTTCCGGCTCTACTGTACATACAACCTTTGCACTCCCGTGGTTGAAAAAAACCAGTCGAAGGGAATGGTAAATAACCGGTTAAGTAACCGCTGTTACAAGCCATATGGTCCAGTTTTATTTACGTCGACGAATGCAATGACCCGATCGCCCTCTCGTATTTTCGTTTTCTCTTTCGATATCTCACGAAATTCGTATGAATGTTGATATTTCATGTAACGAGAAACATACTAGGAAAATTCGTGTCGTTGTCAATAATTGGTGAAGATCACGGTCTTATATACACGGTGGAAAATCCAGCGTTTTTGAGCAATGGAAACCCGCTTTACGGGGTGGAGGACAAGTTATGGACCGGTCGTAAATCTCGTTTTTTTTTTTAAACGATTAACTCAAACAAATCCAAACTCTAGAAAATGACCACGAAACAATTCGTAAAAAAGCCGATTACTTAAAGTGAAGGGGCTAACTTTGAGGAGGTAAATAAACCATACATTTAACCAAACTTTATAATTTAATAAATTTATATTTCATATATAAAATAACCTCAAAATGAAGAGAAAGAAAATAGAAAACACTTTACAGTGACTGGTTAAATTAATGTTAGTCGTCGAAGCGGTTGATCTCGATCATTTTTTATATCCACTAACTTCAGACTCCACCGTCCCCTTGCGAGTCGTAGCAGACCGCATTCATGCGAAACGTTTCTTGAGAAGCGTCCAAAATTTGAGTAACACGTGTTTGTGTGCTTGAACAATGCTGACTGTCGGATGAGTGACAAATTCGTGTGCAAATTCATGATTACAAGCTCGTTAGGCTTTTTACACGCGACACAAAGAAAATGCAGCTGATACCTTCGACAACGTCGAAACACAAAAATGCCAAAGTTGACGACTTGGTCGTCAAGCGTAAAGGTGGTGGAAGCATCATAGATCATCGGCCACTATTTTCCAACGATGGCGAGTGAGTTTATTCGTTTTATAACCTCTAAGCCCATTGTTTAACCCAAACAAACCCGAACTGATAACCTCTCTTTTTAATGCTCGTATTAACAATACGTCGCCGATGACAGAATTCTCTACGTCGTGTGGAAGCAAGTTATCCGCACTTACAGTACGCAAACTGGAGACTTCGTCAGAGAGTTCGAACCTGCTGACACAAAAATTATTGGAATACAGTACCATGTTGACGACGTCAACACGATCATGGGATGTACGGAGACGGGAGACCTCGTCAATTGGAACATCCAAAATGGTCTTATTATCAAAAAGATGGTAAGTTCGATAAATAAGTAAAGTAAATCATACAGGCTTGAATATCTTATATTTAATAGTTATAATTGATATGTAATATTTTAATTTTTAATTTTTAAATATATTTAATATATTTTAATATTTTAAATAAATTATATATTTTTAATTCCACAAATCAATGTTGTTTTATTAAACTGTTAAAATTAATAATACTGATATTTTTAACAAACTGACATATTTAAAAATTGAATTTCCTAAAATCTAACATTCCCCGTTAACTAGATTTAATTACAAAATAATTTTTATACATGATTCGTACATTCGCAGAAACTTGACATCGGCAAGGATGTCAGAATAAGCACGTTTCACATTTTACACTACTCCAACCAATGGGGAAACTACTTTTGTCAAATTCTGGTATCGTACATCAGGAAGGAACCGAATTTCATCAATCTTATACTCTTCGATCTCAAAACAGGATCGCTCGTGAAATCTTTGAAGAAAGAGTGGGTCTGACTACTTAAATGGATCAAAGAAATATCCGTAATGATACATGGCTAAATATAGTTCTTTATTTCTAGATTTCTCTGCGACGAATATCACATAGACGTAATAGGAAATCATGGTAGCAATCTTATCGCGTTGGTGCACGATGTGGATCTTCACATCATAGATCCTGCGAGGGGTTTAGCCGGAAGATTGTAAGGTCACAATACAGTTATCGAATACTTCAACGATCCGTCAACATATGCTAATCTCCATGTCGCGTCGCCAGGCACAAAATAGGCTTCAACGGTAGAACGTTAACTTGCGTCGCTGGCCATCCGGAGGAGGAAATCGTAGCGACCGGTGATTCGAGCGGTCGTGTTGTCGTCTGGAAAAATTTGGAATTGGCAAAACCCGTTCAAGGAACTTACCACTGGCATACGTTGCCAGTAACGGAGATAGCTTTCAGCAAGTCTGGTAAACAAATTGGCACTAAACTCGCAAGACAAATCTAATATATTGCATTTTTTTAATCTTCCGTACGTTCTCTCATCAAGGCGGTCACATGTACACCGGCGGAAGTGAATGTGTCCTCGTCAAATGGAACTTGGCGAATCCTCATCACAAATCGTTTCTTCCTCGATTGCCAGCTCCCATAAAACACTTGACGATAGCACCAGAAAATCTCTACGTCGCAGTTTCGACCCTAGACAATGGTGAGGTATTTTACAGTTGGCGATGTTGTGACATTTGCAAACTCATCGACGTCAACCCTACCAACAGGTATCGTCGTGGTCAATCCTCAGCAACGACTCACAGCGTCAATTCAAAATTTCACCTGGGGTGTCACAGCGTCAAGAAAAGATCTCTTCCCCGCAGGCCTGACATTGGATCCACGAACCAACAGTCTTGTCCTCAACAGCCGTACGGGCTATGTCCAATTCTTCGATACGAGCACGAAGAATCTTTTGTACAATGTGAGAAAAATATCCGCCGCAAAAGGCAAATGGCAACAAATTATTACAAAAATTGCTAATAAATGTGCTGTGCAATTATTAACTTTCAGGTTCACATAACGGCACAGAATTTACTCACTCAAGAACGCAGTGTAATTATTGTAAATACAGAAGTGACAAAGATAGCGGTGAACAATGATGGCTCGTGGATGGCAACCGTCGAGGAGCGAGACGACAAGATATCCAATATCGAAGTGAGATTGAAGTTTTGGAATTTCGACGTGAAGAGACAACTGTGAGTTCATCGAAGTCCTGTTAATTATTCATTTTCCTAGCTTTCTAGTTTTTACAAATTTCTTAACATGGCTGGTCCAAATAATTAATTGTCGGAATTAATAACCAAATTTGACCTTCCAGATTTACGTTGAACACATCCATAGAATTGCCGCATGAATTTGGAGTGAACGCTCTCCAGTTTCAGCCGAACACATCGTTGGACGACGATTATTCGTTGGTCGTAACAACCGGAAAAGACAACAAGTTCAAGCTGTGGAATCTCGCCGAGCCAAATTCCATATACAGTGCGTTGAATCGGCAATTGTTTTTTAAAAATTCACGTTTCTCGATAACGTCACTCGATCGGATTCTTTTCAACGGCGATCTTTTTTGTTTAGAAAACACGAAACACTGGCAATGCTACGGTGTCGGCTCGTACCGAAATTTACCAGCGATGGACGCGGGTTTTGCGATCGACGGTTCTCTCCTCGGCGTGAGCTTCGGGCCGAGTCTGACAATGTGGATTCCCGAATCGAGCACTCTGAAATGCAGTTTGACTCACAGTCGCTATCCTCAAACGATAACGTGAGAAATTTTATCGTTAAAAAACATTCGTTTCGAATTAAAAATCGAAAACGTTATCAAGTGCGAATAAATGACGATTCGGTGATTCAGGCACGTGCAATTCGGGAGGCACCAGGCTTGTCACCTGGTAGTCGTTGGTTCGTCGGAACACATAGCCGTTTGGAATCTCCTGACGTTGAGTATAACCTGGAGCGTTCCTCTAAAATTGACAACGCTCATTTCCGATCAAAGTTCACCTTACATGGCGGCTTTTACTTCGGAAAATTCGCGTGAGTCTTGATAATTAATTAATTTAATTTTTTTCCGATAAAAGTTGACCCAATTAAAAAAAAAACAATCTCGTAGTATTCGTATTCACTCCACAATCGCCACGTCCGGTTTACACTCGAGAGAACATCGTGGACAGCGAGAGTTTCGTTTTGGGAGCTTGTTTCGTGCCTCATCCCCGAGAAAAACCGGATTCGAGGATCAAGCCTTGGCAAAGAAAATCTCAGCTGTTCTTCCTCGATTCGAATCAGGTGAGAAGATCGAAAAAGTACGAACCGATTCTTTCCTAACCGAAACAAGCCCAACGTGACAACGAATCTACTAAAATCAGCGTTGCAATCGTCATTCAGGAACTTCTGACTCTAGAATCCGAGTCCGAGGCGAACATATCGCTTGAGAATTTAACGATAAGCGGTGAATTGCCAGCGACGGCTTTCAGCAGTCTGATAGCTGCGGAAGCAACGGTTTCAGCCTCCGAGGGAAATCAGCCTTACGTGCACGAGCAGCTGAGTTTACCGGGAAAGGGAATCGCTCAAGAGGTAAGTCTACCCGTTTTTTAAAAAAATATTTAAACAGCTCACTTTTCTTCTTGTTCTCGTATCCATAACTTCTCTTTTATTTCGTTTTCATTGCTTCGTCTGAGATCAAAAAAATGAAGAAAAAGAAAGAAAAGTGTATTCGTATCGAATATTAAAAGGGTCCGTCTAGAAGAATAACGAGAAGAATCCTCGTCCGTTGTCGTCTTTATTCCCGGAGTTTCTCGGTGTTGGATACCGATTTCTCTTGACGGATCGAACAGCGATGGCGGCAAGTTTCGTCAGCCGTGAAAACAGACCCGAGAGGGTAGTTCGTTGAGTCGACTTTAAGTAGATATTCGGAAGATGGGTCGTATTGGGTCTGGTTGGGATTGAGGCTCCCATAGGTCAGTGTTTTCTGGCTATACGATAATTCCGGCATCGACGTACGAGATCGAATTTTCTGTATCGCAAGCAGTGCCACTGCGGTATCTGTCTCATGTTCTCCATCGCCTTCGAACAGACAGAACGAAGAAATAATAAGAACCGGAATTGTTTCGCGACACCAGACCCGAATATTCGATCGGACGCTGTCGCTCGTTTGGACGAAAGCAGCGGGTGTGCGTGCGTTTATATTAAAGCGGGAGTTACGCGCGATAAAGGGACCGAGGATAGTGACCCTTGGCAAAAACGAGCCCGGCCTCTCGTGCCAATATACCGGATCGTTACATCCGGAAAGCGAACGCTTTTAACTAGCCAAGAGTACGAAGCGCTTTCGTACGAAGCGTACGGGAGTACGAGGGAAACACGAGCATCAGTGAGGAATCAATAAGCATTGGTGGATCGGTTGAAGAGAGAAGGAGAGAAACATAGAAAGCGAGATAATACGAGGAAGGAAGAGAACGAGATTGAAACAAGTGGTGTAACGTACTCCGAGTGTTCTTCGATGTTTACTCACTGCTTCCGGGGCGCTCGCGGGAAATCCACTCGCAAACCCAACGAGGATAAAAGCGAGAACGAGGAGAATCGGCGCGATCACCGTATTAGCCAGCTTCATTCGATCGAATTTTATTCTCCTCCTCGGACTCTCGAACGCACCGTACGGAAACACGTGGGGAAGAAAAGATTTTTTCTTTCTTCTCTTCGCGTCAATAAGGAGCTTTCCAAAAAAAAAAAAATGTCGAAGATTCAACCAAGTATTCGCGAAGGAGTCTCTTCAGACTGAGACCGAGAGTGTCACTGCGATCAACTCGGATCCGGTGAGCTCCGGTTCTGCCGGCGAGGTTTCGTTAGCTACTGGACCTTTCGGAAGCCTCGGCATGATTTAATATAGACAGCTCGAGGCGGTACCCTTTCCCCATTCTCGGCGGACCCCGCGTCATCGCTTTCTCTCTCCCTGTCTCTCCCTCTCTCTCTCTCTCTCTCTCTCTCTCTCTTGCCCCGTATCTCATCCTCCAGGCAATGCGAGCAAGCGTCCTCCGTTGGCTCACACGTGGGTGGGATACGAAGCGAACTCGTCATACCTGAGTTGCTCTTTGATTGACCGGAGTCCTGCTTCGCGTCATCAACGTGTCACGTTTCCCGCGTCATCATTCATTGCTCTTTCGCACCGTCCAATTCATTCATCTTCTTAACCCAAACTTTGTTTTTCTTTTCTCCGTTCGTGACGTCGATTAATCGTCGTTCGAGACGAAGAAAAACATTGAATTTTCTGGAATTGGAGAACTCGCGTATTTCCGGCCAACACAGCGTCATACGATCAACTCTGCGAGCTTTCCAAGACGAACGAGAAACTCACCAGTTCGAACGAAGGACCCAATTAAACTTGTCATCCTACGAATCACTTTAATTGCCCGACTGTCGCTCTCCCCCTCCCCGCCCTCTTGCCGCTTCTCTGACCCTCGACGGTCTTTCTGTTTTCACTGGACCGTTCTACGCTTCCAACGGGGTTAACGGTCACGTTGTTGTCTCAATTGTTTCCATTGCGCACGCCGCTACTAAGACGCCGGAACGTTATCATCCACCACAGTTTATCCACGCCTACGTACTTTCCCGACGTGACTTATCTTCCGCTCGACTCTTTTTTTTCGCCTCGAGAACCACCATGAGATACTCGCTAAAATTCTATCTCCTTACCCTTTTTTCTTGAATATTATTAATTCAATTTTCGTCTCTTCTCGTATTATTTCAATTGTTTGTCTCCTTTGATTCGAAGGGTCAAATTTTCAAAAATACTTTAGGCCCATTAAGGGTTGATTATTTCGTCGACCCTCTGGATTTATCGCTTATAAGCTGATCAATTATACGAATTCTTTTCTACTTAAAAATAACGAATTCTGCTTCAACCTCATCTTTTTTCGCATAGCTCGTTCCCCGAATCGTTGATCGTGGTCTGACAGACTCCAATCGTCTTTCCTATCTGCGCTCGTTGTTAGCTCCAAATATGTTTTTTTTTTTTTTTGGAGACCCGACTCGTCGAAAGTGATGGAAAAGGAAGGTCGCGTCTGGTTTCGCGTTATGGCGAATTCGCGCGTGGGCGTATCGCGAAGGCTCATTGATAAGGGAAAATGTGTCGTGCATCATCTCCGACACGGAGGTATGAGCCAAGAGCTCGATGCCAGCTCGAAATCGGGTCGATCGTGGACAAAAGGTACAAACTTTCACGGTCCCATATTGAAAACGAGATACGTTGATGAGGCAAGAGGCGAGGGTTGAGGAGAACGTTCAATTATTCCTGATTCCGGTCCTTTCGACTGAACACTGTTTCGTGCGAATAACAAAGGGTACACATTCTCCCCCTGCCGGCTCCTCTTTCCCAGTAAACTTCATGAATCGTCCTCGAAAGATCGTTAATTATTTCGTGCGCGATAAATAATGGTGAGCCGTAATGGAAACACGGGGGATGAGAGTGTAGGTGTTATTAACCACACGGCCGTACCGTGCGAAACCACAAAGACGAGACGAATCAACCCAGATACGAAGTAGTAAATTGCGGAAAATCTGAAATTCAGGTCGTGGCTGTAGCCTCCTCGTTTTAGACGAGTGAGAACACTCGTCTACACGCGAAAACGATTGACGACAACGCCAACCCGACAAATAGATAATATCTTTCAATGTCTTGTGTTCGCAGCTTTTAACCGTATCAGCGCACACTCTGCCGCCAATGAGAATGCTCTGCGCTCCCTTCGTTATGTCCTTGAGGTCGCACGACCCTCGTAAGAATCGGATTCACGAGGACAAATTTACAAGGTAAAGATTTATTATCTCGTACCGACGTTCGTCGCGGACCTTCCCACGAGCAATCGTCACTTTTCTTCTTTTTCCTTGAATTTTCTTGTTTTTTTCTTTTTCATCGTCTCTTCGGAACTATCTTTGACCTTTCCATTTCTTCACAGCGAGACGAGTCGCGAGTCGCGTTTCGCGAGACCCGAGAGTGACGACGAGGACGACGAAGACGCGAACGTTGAATCAGCACTGCCGCAGGAAAATGGAAAACGAATAACCGACACTCAACGCATCGACGACGAGAAAAAATTGGAATTGAGTCCGGACATGTTTAGTCACGATTGGAGCTTCTTAGCTTCTATTTTACCGAGCGATACGAAAATGTGAATTTTCTTCGAGTTCCGTATGGGAAATACAATTTTATAAATCGCGTCGCGTTTTATCGTCACTCGTCGTATCGCACCAAAACTGTCCGTTTGCTCGATTCTCTCACCTAACCGATTCAATTATTCGTAGATTAACACGCGTCTCTTCTTGTTCGCCCGTTTTTTCTTTTGTTTTTCGTTTCTTTGTCCCTTCTAGCGTGGTTTCGGTAGTTGATCGAGTTTGAGTGACATTTCGACGAGTTCGGTGACCGCTTCAACGATGCCCCGCCGATAATCCGGATCCCGTTGCATATTTTCAACGACCGCGTCGCGTCTGTCGAAAAGAACGAATTTTTCGTACGTCTCGGGATTGTTCATGATCCTCGCACCGACCGACCCATCCAGGAGAACAGTGGGAAAGTACATAACAGCGGTAACGAGGGCGGCCAATCTCTGCTCTTCGTAACCGAGTTCGACTTCTCTCCAAGACGGGACTTGAACTTTAATTCTCGAGCTCTCTTCTAGACACTCCCCGAGGCATCGATAATAATATTTCAGGATTTCGAATTCTTTGCTATCCCGGAAATCCCGTGATCCGCAGAGATAAAGAAATTGTGCAACGTCGTGAGCAAGCGGAGAATACCGAGCGAGTTGAAAGTCGACCAATCGACAGCGCGGTGGTGATGACTCGTCGAACATTAGATTGTTCGACCAGAGGTCACCGTGACTCGCTACGTTTTGCTTCTCCACGGAAGGTTTCATCGCCTCGAAAACCCGATCGCAAGCTTCCGGTATCTCGGTTATCTCCAAACCCAAGGTTTCGGCTATTCTCACGGCAACGTCAATTCCCGCGAGATACCAACGATACTGATTGCCGCTCCGATGAAAAGCTCTCTCCATGAAAGCATCGGGATAAATTACGTTCAACGGACGACCTAGACGCGCCTCGGCGAGCAACGAGGAAGCGTGAAGCCTCGCTATCGCTCGTATACCCGAGCGTATCTCTTCTTCGTTCAAGAATTTCCCGGTCATCCGAAACCCGTCCGATCGAAGCTCCTCGAAGACCAAACAATCGCTCTTGATCATGTAACACTCGGGTGCCCACGGCTCCCCCTTAAAACCGCTTCTCAATACCGGCGCGACGTTTTCGAAGAAGTACGTTTCCTGACCGAAAACACCTTTTTCTCGAACGTAGTCGGCCTGCGTCGGGACTTCGTAGGGCATCGCTTTAACGAAGAAACTAACGCTCGATACTCCACCGGACTTATCCTCGTCTCCGTGTCTAACGGTTATCACGAGACGCTGATGCGATCCGAGAAAACCAATTTTTTCTTCGCAGTATCTTTGCGTCGCGTAGCTCAAGACTTCGGTACCGGTTCCGTAAATCCTCTCGGCCAACTTCTTCGCGTCCTTCGCGGTTATCATCTCCGGAGGAATCATCGAGATCGGACGATCCAGGAAATCCTCGGAGCTCGCCTCGAACATATCTTCGAAACAATCGAAGAATAGTCCTCGAATATTTTCCGTCGCTATCGATCGACGTTTATCGTCCGATTGTGCATCGTTTTGCTTTTATAGGTAAGCGGATCTTCCTGAAGCAAATTAACGAATGCGAGAGATAACGATTTTTCTTTCCATTACGGGTTACGAGTGGGAATACGATTTACGACTGATAAAGGATTCACGCGAGCTCGACAAGAAAGGTCGATCCGAAAATCTCGATGCATCGTATCGTAAATTTTCTGGGATATCTCTCGCATTCTCTCGTGATCGAAAAATTCCATGCTCTTTGCCGTTAACCGTGATTGAATAGCCAATGGAAATATTCGTCGGAAATATTTCCCGTGTTTTCAGTCTTCCTATTTTTATACATGTGCTTTACGCGTGTGTGTCTTTCTTTTTCTTAGGGTGCATGATGGAACACGCGAGAGACATTTATGCATCGTACGAGCTTAACTGACGTACCCAATAGCCGTCTAGTTGTTCTTGTGATCCTCGTTGACGCTCCCGTTGTCGTCCTCGTCGTTGTCGTCGATGTTTCTCACGAGGAACCAGTACGGAATTTCGACGATACTGAGAACGCTCGCCCCAACGAAAAGACCCAAAGCACCGCCCACGGCAACTGCGAAACGAAACGAGGGATCGCGGGAATTCTCCCGTTCTAACGCCGCTTCAACTATAGCAAAGAAAAAGCTATATTTACGCGAACGACGGGAGTGCAAGCTTTATGCGTGCACAGGGAGAGACAAGCATGGAGATAAAGGGAGAAAGGGACACGCGAGATTCCCGGCTTTTCGAGGGACCGAATTTTTACCAATTACGTCCAGTTTACTGTGAACCACGTAACGGACGTATCGTATAGTAGGACCCGGCAATACGTTAATGCTGAAATGAGCTCTTCCGTCGTTCGGTTCCTCGCTGTAATTCTCGAAAAATCGAAACAGCGTCGCTTCGCAATCAGGCACGCAATCCGGGTACTCGTCGTTGTATATCGAGTCCCTTGCGTTCCAGATGCACTTCAACTGCGTCTGATTGCACACCGGCATCCAAGAAGCACGAGGATTCAAATGATTTATGCAACCGCATGAATCGTACATGCGCATCAAGTCTGCCTGCAATGTAACCCAACAGAACCCAAACGTGAGGCGTAGTAAAAAGATATCCATTATTTTTTGGATTCAACCAATTACAAACCCAAACCAATTATCGAAAATTTCCCTAAACTTTGTTTCCCACTAAATCTCAACTTTTTAACGCTATATATTTGAAAAAATCATGGATTTCTTTTTACTACGCCTAGTATCGTTTCTTCCGTCTGAAATATTACTTTTCAGAAGGAAAATATATTAATTGTATTAATCATATATTATATATATATATATATATATATATATATATATATATAATATATGACTAATATAATTATTTCACCAAAATATTTCTTTTCGAAATGAAAACTCGAAAATTGTTTGAAACAACGAAAATCGACGATAGGATCAAAGAACGATTCGTAACCTCCGCGACGCATGCGTCGTAGCTGTAATATCGATAAATTCGTGAATTTTCATTCTCGTTTATAAACCGACAATTCCTCTTCTCAACGGACACTTCGCGAACGCCTTCCGCGTTGTACGTCGGTTTCTGGATAACATCGATTTCCGCAATCTTGCTCGTTTTCCACTTGTTAACTAATTTCGCGTCGTGATCGGTCAATACTGAAGGAATATCCGTAGGACCCAGAAGATAAATCTACGAAAAATATCCATCTTGTTATACTATACTTAAAACGAATGATATTATTATTATCGTCGAGACGTTTGAACCCACAGTGTACACTTTCGTATGTTTGCTCCAATATTCCGTTTGTTGCAATCGAACCTTCAAGGAAAGACTTTGACCTTGACGAAACTTGAACGACTGTTTTTCGTATTGACCTCTCGTACTGTTGAAGTCGGTCGTGAAAATCGAATTGATGGACAAACAAGAGCCTACGCGGGTTGATAGTGGCCTGAAAGCTTCGCAGCAATCTATCTCCTTTCCACCCCACTCGCACTTGTCGAAAAGCTTCGTGCAATTCAGCTTCAACTGTTATTCGTCTCAGTTGACACGAAATAAGATTTTTATTAACGTATATATATTTATTGATTATTGTTCCGACATTTAAATAATATATCCGGGATCGTTTGATAATAATCCAAACAAACCCAAATCACTTTAATTAACGTTTGAAAAAATTAATAGTCGTGAATAAGAATTACCGCTTCGTGATATCCTTCGAAATACGTGGTTTCCATAGATTTCTTAATACTGCTGTCGTAACCCAAACTACGATCGGCTTCGAGTTTGGTCGGTTTTGTCTTCGGCCAAACACTGTCAAATATAAATTAATCACTTCGATGGACAACCGTACGTTGCATTGTGAAATAGTTTTAGGGTCTTTCCAACCTAAAATTTTCTGCTGATTACGAATATCAACGAATTTTCGTCGAAAGCACTGCACACACCGCAGAAAATCGTGTTTTTAGAAGTTTTTTACGATTTTTTCATGGAAATTTTGGGCTTTGGGGGAAATGAATGGTATATTCGTGTTCAGGGGATCAAATTACATCGAAATGGACCTATTAAAAAAATATTAAAAATCAAAATTTTTTTTCGATTTTTGGGCAAAATACGTTTTTTC
>JAPYZI010002538.1:0-40396 GCA_030523105.1 Ophioninae sp. A BG-2022a | reverse complement strand
GATGATGATGATGATGATGATGATAATGATGATGGCAACGAAGATGATGATGAAACTGAAAGAAACGAGGAAAAAACTTTTTTTTTTCAGTTTCTTTTGAAAATTCTCAAACATTTTTGTTTTTTTTTTTCGTATCCATCGAAAGAAGAAATTCTGGGCGTCATCGATGGTTTTCGTGACCCACTGGTGTCGTCCGAAAAATACCATCGAATTCCACTGCCTGACTCGAACTTTCAATTCGTTCTATATATTTTTTTTTTTTCATTCCGACAAAAAGGGAAAAAAAATTCGTAGCTCAAAAAAAAAATTGTTTGGAATAAAAAGGCAGGAATTAAATAAAATAGTAAAAAAAAGGAAGAATTATTAAAATGATAAAAATGAACAGGTGGCAACAATTTGAGGAATGACAGATGTCTTTGAAACATCGTTTAAGTCATTTTTAAAAAAGGAACTCGTAAGCAAGAATTATGAAAAATACAAAATTGTAATGCAATCAATTTTTTTTAATTTTTGAACGAACGTAAACAAACTTTAAAACGTAGAAAAATAAATAATGACAAATTCATTGATTCATTATTATTATTATTATCAAAAATAAAAATGTTTTTTTTTTTATTCTGGATCATTTCGAGTGATGAAGATTGACCGAGCCAATTTTTTTCGCTTTTCCATCTGAAATAAAAATGACAAAATTTGCGATATATATTTTTTTTTTTCGCTTTTTAAAAAATTGAAAATGATAGCAAACAAAAAATAATCGAAGAATTTCCCTGGTCTCACGATCCATTCATTTATCGCTCAACATCGAAGTTTGAAATCAGCTGGAGAAAATTCGTTTCGTTGAATAAAAAAAAAAACACAACGAAAAAGTGAAATCGACTCCTGCGTAATTTTATTTTTTCCTATTCGGATTCCGGAGATATTTGGATTTTCCTCGTTCCAGTTTTTCTTGATTTTTGATAGTCAATGGATAAAAATCGTTGTTCAGCCGGGAATCGCCGAAAATGAAAAAAAGATCATCGTCGAAACTTTTTTCAACTTTACGATGAGCTCTTCCGTCGTTGTTTGATTTTGTTTACGATCGTCCGGAAGCGGTTCGAGAACTCTCAACCGGAAACGTCGATCGTCGGATCAATTTTGAAATTGGAATACTTCCGGACTGCAGTTGGAAGAGAAGGATCGATTTGCTCGTTATTGCAGTTTTGCATTTTAGCAACAATTTAAAAAGGCGAATTTTTGCTCTATTTTTTTTTATTTTGACAAAAATGAAATAACTTTTTTTTTCAATCAAATAAATAATTTCTTATATCTTGAGACGAAGTTTGAGTCAAGAAATGTGTTCCCTTCTGGATTTTTGGACCTCGTTGACCTCTAGCAAAAAAATGAAATTCCGGAGGCAGAAATTTCAAATCACATTTTTGAAAAATCATTTTTGAGTTTCTGTGACGAAATTTGGATCGCGTTGAGATAAAAATCGTTCGTTTCGTGGTTTGGAGTAGCTAGTTTGTCTTCTGGGAAGGGGGGGATTGGCTCGGTCGATCTTTGGAGTGAAGAAAAGCGAAGAAAAGTTTCGATGCTATATTTCAATGCAATACAAAACGGATGTATAGAGGATAATGTGAACAGTTGGCAGATTCAAGATCTTGTCTTATAGGTTATAATTATAGGTTATATGTTGCATATATTATATATTTATAGGTTATATTCCTTTTATATTATATATTTATAGGTTATATCTCCTTTATACATATTTTCTTATAAAAAAAAAATGTCCTTTCTTTTATATAATATATTTATAGGTTATATCTCGATCAAACAAATCTCGAAATGTGAAACAAAAAATCATTTCAAATTTCGTCCGTTAATTCTCATATCGCGCGCCTAGCGGCGAAATTCGAAGCTTCGAATCGTATCACGAAGTCCGTATTTTCAAAGGCATCGCCAGATATCGATTGCAACCTAAAATCGACTGTGTCGTCGCGAACATAACCTCCTTATAACCGATGAGTACAAAACCGTCCGATTTTTCAGTACGGACGAGGACGCTCGTCAGGCGATGATGCACGACGGCGGGAAGATAAAAGAGATGAAGATAAAGCTGTTGCTGAGTTCACGTACGGAGATGCAGAAGGTGATAGAGACGGCGCGTCAGCAGACACTGAGTTTGCAGTCGTTCATGCAAACACCGCCAGTAGGAGTGGCGCCATCGGCGGGAGCGATGGTGGCGCCATCCGTGGCGAAGCCAGACGGGGTATTGATGGACGTGAAGTCTCGAGAGCGAGATCAGCGTGACGTTGAGAATGACGTCAGCAAGGATCGTAAGGATCGTCGAGATCGTTCGCGATCGCGCGATCGTTCGCGTTCGCGCGACCGAGATCGTGATCGGGACCGTCGCGATCGAGACAGAGGTCGGGACCGTCGACGGCGCGACCGTAGCCGATCTCGAGATCGCGATCGGGACCGGCGCGACCGTCGGAGGCGTCGGGATCGTTCTCGATCTCGGGATCGCACTCGATCGCGTGATCGAGACGGAAAAAGGGGCGCGACGAGCGATCGTCGTAAAGATTCGAACGACGACGATCCCAGCGAAGTCGTTATCGTCGGCCATTTTCCTAAAGACAAAGGAAACTCCGGTGGCATGAAAAACGTCAAGAAAATGGGAATTCCGGATAACAATGGAGTATGGGAAGTGCCGCCTCAGAATCAAATGCAAAACGTAATGTTAGCGCCCGGAATATTGGGGGCTGGAGTTGCAGCGTTGACGCAGGATACCGAGCAGCGATCTTTGCCGTTCGGAGGCCCAGTAGCGTTGGGCCAAGGTCCAATGTTGCCCTCCAATCAATTCGCCTTGAACGGGCTGAACGGCGTTGCCGGTATCGTCCCTCCACCTCACGGACTCGCTCACGGTCTCGGCATAAACGCCGTTTTGCCGCCGAATTTGGCAAACCCCGGTTTAGCCAATATGGCGTCGCTAGGCGCGATGAATCGCCGCGAACCTTGGACCGCCGATCAGCGTTTGGATCCCTCCAGATACCCTTCTAGATCCAGTCCGTTCCAGGACAACCACGGACCGAATTACGGCACTTTTGGACCCAACAACTCCAACAATCCTGCTTACAGACCAGGAGGAATGAGACCCAACCATCCACTCATCATGAACAAAATGCAGGAACTCGACAGCCGAAGAAACCCGAACGCTTTTCAAAGCAGTCATAATCAGCAACAACCCCAACAGCAACAACAACACAATTATGACGGTTCTTTTTCCGGCCCGACGAACAACGAAACCCCACGGAACTCGAGAAACAGTGGAACGAGGTTTTCGGATAACAACGGGAACAGCGATCAATCTTTCGACGGAAATTGCGTCGAAGTCAGGAACATGCCGTTGGACGCTAATTACAGCGATATTAGACACGCTTTCCAAGGATTGTACATAAGAAAAGACGGACTCAAGTTGATCAACGACACCCATGGGAATCGCGTCGGAATTGCTTATATAAAGTTCAGCAAAGGCGAGGGTAAAGACGCGGCTTTGACCGGTCCCCGTTTCATCAGGGGATCCGAAGTTGAAGTTCTTCATTTGGACGAAAACATATTCGACAAAGCGATCGATTCTTACGTGCCTGAAAGGGAAGAAGATGATCAAAAGACGTCAGCGTCACCAACGGCTACCAGTACTTCGACACCTTCGACCCCAACGACTACAACGACCACCGCCTCCATGAATTCTCCACAAACGACCGCTAACAATCCTGACTCGAAGCAAATGGTCGCTAATTCCACCTGCGTCATCCTGAACGACTTACCTTCGTTCGCTAAAGAAATGGACATCGCCAAACTCTTCCACGACTCGAAAATCAACGATCTCTTCATTACGAGACCAGCGGCTAAAGATTCGACCAAATCGGCTTACGTTCAATTCTCCAGAGTCGAAGACGCTAGATCAGCCGTTACGAACAGTTTGAAGATTGGAACAAAAGCCATAGTGGCTACTTCGATAAGCGAAGACAAATTCGCTCAATCCAAGAGACTCCACGAACAAGAGGGAGGCAAAGACGACGCAGCTAGTGGTCTTACGGAGTGTGTTCTCGTTCGTGGTATTCCTTTCAACGCTATGACTCGAGACGTTCTCGACTGGTTCGCCGACGGGGTTGGTTTCGTTCCCCATCGGGTTCACATAATGATCAACCCCAATGGAAAACCAGCCGGCAAGTGTTTCTGCGAATTCGACAATCCCGAAGACGCGGCCAGAGCTACGACCAAGAATGGCGTTCCTTTCGGCAAAAACGTGCCCAACATCGAGCTGGTCGCTAGAGCTAAAATGATGGAAGCTCTCAGTATAGCCGACGGCCAAATGATCGAAGCCAGACATCATCATTACACCGGCAATCCGGATATGAGACCCAGATTTTCACCCATGGCTAATCATCCACCGAGGTTTGGAAACGGCGGAGGCGGTGGTAACTTTGGACCTCCTAGAGGAGGACCGCCACCAGGCATGATGGGAATGCCCCCGATGGGTCGTCACATGGGCCTCAATCGACACCCAGATTACGTCGAAGGCTTCGGCAAACCCGGCTGTGTTCTATCCCTCGAAAACGTTCCGTTCAAAGCCGACATAGATGAGATCATCGACTTCTTCAGAGACTTCGATGTCAAAAGGGAAAATGTCATCAGGCGGTACAACGAGAAAGGCATGCCGACTGGCGACGCCAGAGTCGCTTTTGTTTCACCTAACGAGGCACAACGCGCCCTACGCGAACTACAACACTGCAAAGTTCGCGATCGTACGATATTCATGAAAATTGCGTGAGATCAACGGTAATCATGATCCGAATCATTATTCTTCCGTACTCGGAGCGAATCGCCGGGTCACGATATTTAACCTCAATTCTCGAAATTTGTATCTTCTGTGTACATATGGATCTATGAGGTCGAAAAAGTACCCAAGCTACGAGGATAAAGGACCATTCGAGTAATCTTTAACCTTTTGGCTTGGAAGAAACGATTTTCAGTTTGGACGAGACGAAGGGACTTCTCTTTACGATAAAAACGTCACGCATTCGCTCGTTACCTAAAAGTCACTTATTCTCCGTCACTTCGTGCAAAATAAACTTTTTTTTCCTTTGAAGTGCGAATCTTTAACCGGAAGTGACGTAAGCTTAAAATATAAACGGGAGTCAAGACAAAAAAATCGATAAAGCTTAAACTTCATTTTTCACAGCGTTGAAAGCGTCGTCCATTTTTCGTTTCACCCAGTTACAAGGCACGAACGCGTACGTGAGAAATTCCTCGCGATTTGAAGCTACGATTACTCGTAAAAAAAAAAAGAGAAGAAACGTCGCGTCCTTCGAGCCATTTTTGTACAGAGTATGTATGAATCCACGAGTTCTTCGCGTGAGAAACAAGCTCGCGAAAGCCAAGCTCGAACACCCGAAAACGCGAGAAATAACCTCAAAGGTTTTTCTTCTTTATCGACAGTTGGTCAACGCAACGATGGGGAGAAGGCTTTCTCGAGATAAAGTATGTTTAAATGCGATTGATTGGTGCGACGTCCGGATGTTTTCTTCTTTTTTTTATTGTCGCCAGCGAGCTAAATCGGCTCGATGAAAAAATATAGATCGGCTCATTCCTTTGTACATATACACTTGCGTGAAAGAGATTGAGTGAAATTGTTCGATGCGAGATTGAATCTCCTTTTCCCCCGTTGCGATTATGAGCCACAAATCTTTCAATGGATTCCCGCGAATGTTCCGTTCCCGAAAAACAGGCCCGACTTCCCGTTAGATTATTCTAGTTGGGAAAAAACTTTGACTTCGTGTTATACAAGGTGTCCGGTTGAAGTCGTTACCGCCAAATATTTCGGATGGAACGCAATTTGGGAAAAAATGTTCGAAAGAAAAGTTTCACCGTTTTAGTCACTCGAACGGATGGATCTCATGATTCCTTTTTTCCCTTCGTTCTCAAGGTCACTTCAAGGTCGACTTTTTTTCAAATGGGAACGATACTCTTTCAATTCAGAACACCACTTCGCGTGTAAAAACGAATAACTTTCGTTTGAAAGTATTTTCCTCTCGATTTCAAATTCCCCTATATTCACGAGAGATATTCAATATTGAGTATACCTAGGGAATTTTAAGTTGGACGACAAAACGTTTCAAGCAATATTTACTTCTTTCCTCGTACGAAATACGATTCCGGAATAAAAATATTTCTAACCTTGGCAAAAAGTGACGTTGACCTTAAAATGACCTTGAAAAAATCCAGATAACGAAGAATATTCATTGTCATCGTATCAGCGGCATGAAACAGTGAAACTTTCGTTTGAAACATTTTACTCCAAAACGCGTTCCTCGCGAGTTATTTCGTCGCGTCCATTCGAACGGTACACCCTGTATATTTCTATGCATAATCCCAGCGCGAATGAGAATATTATAAGTTCGTACACAAAGCGAGGAGTGTAATCTTCTTGACTCACCGATCTTTCATTAGCCGGAGCTCGGACGAAGAATAAATAAAGAGAGTTTATTAAATCATTTGGATGATGATTTTAGTCGGTGACGCTAATTTCGAAAACTGATACACACACATACACACACTCATACACACTCGAGTTCTTACGTATATCTAAGAATCAAAGAAAAAGAGGTAGGCATGATAGTCGGTGAGAATGTATGCTGTATGTGGCTGAAGGGCGAATTCGCTGAGCTCGCCCGTGATAAACTTCAATAAAATTTATATTTCAAAGAATCCACCGGATCCTGTGTCAATCTTTTCTTCCCCCCTCCCCTCCCCCCTCCCATCGCCGTTTCCGTCTTCGACCTGGATTGGCCATTGCTCTTCGTCGTGCTACGAGAATTTATGGACGTTTACCGTGGGAAACTTCTCGAACTGACTCAGCAATGACACTCTCTCGAATCACCAAGAATATCCACCGTTTCCATTGGACACCAATCAGCCGTCAATTGCTTAAAATATTCACGAAAAAAACTTGTCCAAAACTTGCCCAAGCTTGTCCGCGTTTATTCAAAGGACTCATTCAATATTTGGAACAAATATCATCACGGCTCCTTAAGTGACGTTCGCCATTTTGGATTTCGAGACACGGTACGATACGCGTCACGGAAATTAGCGAAATCATCTGCGATCACGGAAAGTTGAAATTCGGCCAAGTTCGCGTCTTACGAGCTCGATGTTTCCAGCTACGGTCCAATAGATGGAGAAAAACGTTCGCGTCTGCTCTGTTACGAAGAAAAAAAGGAGGGCTCTGCATCGCCCAAATATTGAGTCACGAGCTATTTTTGGGATACGTGGGATACAATGCATTTTATACGAGCTCGCGAGATGAACGCGCGCTCCGTACAACTTCCAGCCTGCTCACAGATGCTTGCCAAAAAGAAAGGAAATTCTTAGCTAACACCCGTGCACCTGTACATGTACAGAGTCAACAAAAACTATCGGACGCAACAAAATTGTCCAATTGAATTCATTTATCCTAATCCTAACCTTTTGCAAAAGTCAACAGGAACCTAAATCCATACCTTTGAGAAAATTAGGGGAAACCTAAATGCTAACCTTTTCCAAAATGAGTAAAACCCTAAATGCTAACCTTAAAAAAAAATGCACGAAAATTTAAATCCTAACCTTTTACAAATTTTGTGAAAATCGAAATCTTATTCTTTTAGAAAAATAATTAAAAAAACGAAAAATCCTAACCCTTTTGAAAATAAGCAAAAAAAAAATCAAACAAAAAAACAAAAAAACAACCCAGGAACTAGAAAAAGTTCCTGGGTTGCAACCTTGGAAAGAAAAGAAAGAAAAAGAAAAAACAATAGGAGGAAAGAAATCACGTTGGATTATTTTTATTCCAGATAGTACCAGACGTAACTTCCTGCTATGTCTAAGCCTATAGCCTTTAGCTTCGTAACATTGCATCCCACGCGTACACACACACACACACTTTTCCGTTGCATTCTCCTTTTCATTCTATTTTTCTCTTCTCAGACTCTACATTCCTGCTACTGACGTGATCTCACTCTCTAATTTAATCGTGTAGATTGTTCGAGTGCTCGCCGCTTTCGGGACATCTCAATCCTGAATGGTGACTATATTATCAGTGAAATTATCCGAACCCAAAAAATGGCGGGAAAAATTACGAAAACTGAAAAAAAAATTTTTCAAAATCCGCCGAAACAAATTTAATTCTTAAAAGAAATATTTATTATTTTAAATCAATAATTTTTAACGATTCATTATAATAATAAGATTATTTCTACTATATTTATATTTACATAAATAATGTTTAGAGTCACTTTCAAACAACGCGAAATCCGAGCTGCGTATTTTCCGAACGATTACGTAATCGAAGATTGTTCTTTGTTGGAACGAATGATCTATTATTTGGTCAGTCATATATATATTATGTGGGTGCTACGCGCGGATCATTTCGGCAACACCAAGCCCACACTGTCAGGGTCGTACGTGCAAATGCATTAGGCATTCCCATATATAATGATACATATATAGGGTGTCCAATTTTATTGGTATACTTCGAATGGCTTATAAAATCAAATATATCTGAAGAAAATAAAGAAAATTAATAGATGAGTAAATAAATAATTGTAGATAAAAATAAATAAGATGATTATCAAAAGCAAATGAAAATACATTAAAAAATTAATCGATGAATATTTATTAAAAATCAAAGTTTATTGATGAATTGTGTTATATAAATAATTAATTAATGAAGATTAATTAATTGACCATCATTAATTAATTATTGATTATTTAATATTAATAAATGAATTACTGATACTCTGTACCTTTAATAAATTATCCAGAATTTGTAATTCATTAGTTAATGATAACAATAATAAATTATAAACAATTTAACATTTAAACAAATCTTTTTAATGATTTTTAGTTTTGCATGTTTCTGCGGTTTAGTATGTTAAATTAAAAAGGACACCCGGTATGAAAAATGTATAGACGATCTTTTCGTGTGAGTACCTACCACATCCGGTTGACATTATCGCGCCCGCGATGACACGATCGGGATCCGCGCCCTCTACGACGCAATCTTGGATACGTAACCCTGTTTCTCGTCCCCGACATTGGGTCCATCCTTTTTTAAAGAAACCCACAGACTGCTCGTTAATTCTCGACACGTTTTTGTGCCATCGCCCGTCCGATTTTTTTTTTAATCTTCGCGTCGTTTTCTTTTTTCTTCTTCACCCTTGCCGATTCTTTTTCGTACATTTTTCAGGAACGACCCGCGATACGATTACTGACACAGGAATATACAGGGTGGCCAATTCGTATCGTCACACGTGAACATCTTGAAAAATGTGTTTTTCGACGTCAGCATGTAACATTTCAAACGCGACACCCGGTAGATATAATATACAAGGTGGCCCGTGATGAATCTTCCGGGTCAATATTTCCGAAACTATGAGAGTTACGAAAAAAAGTTTCGTACGAAAGTCGCAGTGTTTCAACAGGCGCAGAATTAGATCATTTTGAAAAACTTTTATATTTAATATTTCAAGGTCATCTAAAGATCGACTCGGGTTTTTCAATGGAGACCTAAATTTTTCTTTACGTTATCTAATTCTATGCATAAAAACAAACATCTTTTATATAAGTGATTTTTCTATCAGGTTGTTGATTTGCAAGTTATACACTGTTGAACATTTGATAATAAACCCAAACAAAATATCCGAATTACCTTGAAAGTATTGTAGTTAAAAATAATTGTCGGTCATATTTTCGTTCCTTTCCTAAAACTCTGTAACATTTGTACGAGACTTTTTTTCGTATCTTTAACAATGTTCGAGATATTGGCTAGGCTGCAAAATGGACCACCCTGTATAAGAGGCAATGCTAGATCTATGCATAACCAAATAGTATATCTAGCGAATATTACCAACAATGTGCTCGTATCTCTCGACGCTAGTGGGCCAACCGAATAGTCTCGCGCCAGTTCCAACTAAGCTATTTTATTGTACACGTATTTGTATTTTATGAACGCGCACAAATATAGGTACGGATGTGATCTGGTTTATCACGCCGATGAGTCGAGGCTGTTACGAAACTCACGCTCATCGTCGCATATTATCTTGCGAATTATAATGTATATAGACATATATCATTTGTACACTCAACAGTATGCTAAATTGATAGCCTAATTTTGAAACAGTAAAAAAGATTATGTTGGGTGTAGTAAAAAGAAATCCATTATTTTCTAGAACCAGCCAATCACAAAACTGTCGCAAAAGTTTGTCCAGTACGAAATCTCATCTTTGCAACGCCATCTAGTGTAACCCGATCGGACTCGTACAATGCGAGATACGGATAACTAAAGCCATCTATTGGAAAAACCATGGATTTCCTTTTACTACATCTGATACATTTAATTTCTATACCGCCGTATTTTTAATCGGGCCCCCCCCCCCCCCCAGCGCGATTTAGCTAAAAATGATTCAATTTTAAATACTACGCCCTAAATTTAAGTTTCAGGGAATTGAACGTTTTCTAACCTTAGATTTGTTAACGAATAATTTGAAACGTAACATAAAGGTTTCTTAATAAGCTTCATAATCCATGCTGGGTTGACGATGATAATGATACATTTTATTATGGCCTAGTAAAAAAAACTTTACGGCAATTAGGAAAAAATAAAACTTTTAATGAAATAACATAAAAATTTAACAAAATAATAACTAAATAATAATCTAATAAAAAAAACAAAAAAAAACGCAGTATAAACCAGAAAGACAAAATAAAAACGCAGAAATCTTCAAGATGTTCAAGGGTTCAAACATTTGTGAGGTTATGGCCGCCTTCGTACATTTCCTTAAGATATATGGCCATCTTATCACGGTCGTTCCGTGATTATAGATATAGATATATATAGATATATCTTTGCGAAGTATTCAGTCGTCGGTATTTATCTCTTGTTACATTTGTACTCGGTAGTAATGTCGTTTCTGGTGTACCTTTGCCTTTATCTCGACTCGCTCTCCAAGTCCTTTTTACAAAGACTCCATTCTCGTGTATAAAAAGATGTATATATAGATATACAAGTGGATGTATATCTTACCATATGAAAACACGGCTCACTTCTCACGGGAGAGTGTATACCCTTTACTTTCTCTCGTGTCCGCGAGAACGAGCGGCGCGCCAGCAACAGCAGCGGCAAGAGATATGCTCGCGACGCGTGAATGAAAAGAAAACCTTTCGCAGTCTTCCCCTTGCTACTCTCTACGTGTTATAAATGTACACGTTTATATTTTCATGGCTTTAGCGGCGTCACGTTTTTAAGTAAATTTCATTTCTTCTTTTTTTAACGTTATCAATTGTTTTTTTTTTTACAAATACAATACTTTTGACATCGATGCTTCAACATTTTTCGTCGAAATTCGTCAATTTTAAATACACCAGTATCTCAAACGTTTTTAATTGTCGAGTACATTTCATTTTCGTATTTGTGAATTAACATTTTTTATGGAAATAATATATTTCTACCAATATTTTTTCATCCTGAATTGAATACGACATAACCTCTATTTCTGTTGGACCCACCCACACATTTATATATGTATATAACTAGAATAGATCTTTTTTTTTTGATAGGAATTTTATTTCCTAATTTTGAGACTAAAAATTGTTTCGACTAATTTTGAGGTTAAAAATTGTTTGCGTTTCCTTAAACGGACGCCGCAATCATTCTCGTCACGACACAGTTTCGACATTTGGGACAAGAAACAAATGTGAAAAAGCGTAATTCGTAGGTAACGAAAGTTGGTAATATTTCGTTGTGTCAATTTGGTTTCTCTCCTTCGGCGATTTTTCTTTCAATAATCATGAACATTTTTACCATAATATAATACTTTTTAGTTGAAAATGTTTAATTTACGAGTTGAATATGACATAACCTCAATATGTAGGATTTTACGATATAAAATATGAGATATCCTCTCACACGTACGAATATACGATACGAAATACAATATAAATTCGGAATTATCATAAATACACGAATAAACGAGGTTATACACAAAGACAGCCGGTAGAAGCGTGACATCCAATTCCTTATATCCCATATCGCACTACGAAGTACTCAACTATAAATAATCCGCGCACAAAACTCAATTTTTTTTTCCTTCTCGGAGCTCGAGCGCTGGCAACGTGAGGATGAGCATAGGTTAGGTATAAACTGGAAAAATACACGAATCGGAGACGAGGAAGATCGGAGAGGAGGAGACAAAAAAATAAATAAGGGGAATACGTATGCGTGGCTGATCGCGGGTCGAGCGAAGGATTTATATCGATGACGAATTCAGCATCGAACGGTATGCTTATAAATCGAGCGTTTAAGGGGGTCGCTGTTTCTAAACTTCTCTCGCTCCGAACGATAAACGTGCAAAAAAAAAATAATAATATGGACGATCGAGATCCGAAGACGCTCGACTTTGGGGTCGAGTCCTCAAAGTCAACGCTCCGTCGGATATGATTACCAAGACTGTCCTTGAAATAGCCGGATCTTCCGATATCCAACATTATGTAAGTATAACGGGTTTGAAATATCCTTGAATCCTTTCCCCATGAGTTCGTGTGGGTGTGATGGGGAAGATTTATATTTACATTTGTACAGGGTGGCGCAAAAGAAAACGTTCGAATTTTTTTTTCCCGAGTGGAAGAAAAAGTTTTGTCTTGTTTTCTTCTTTGTTTGTGTGTGTTCCCTGGAGTAATAAACAAAAACAAAAAATCAACAAAATTCGGAATGAACCGAAAAAACATATTTTAATGATTTTCTCAAAAAACGAAAAACTAAAAGGATCGCGAGTACCCTTTCCTAGCGATCTACCGGACATCCGGGAACGCGAATAAAAAATAAAAAAATAATACACACCATAAAAAACCAACAAAAAAAACAGAATTTTAATACAATTTTTTTTTAAACAAAAAAGAACACAGTCACCCAGATTTTCATCACGGGGTTTTCGACACCGGTAACAAAGCCGACGAAAAATAAAATAGCTTTGAAAAATAATTTTTAAAAAATTAAAAAATGTTTTTTGAAAATATAAAAAAATACTTTCGTCGCAAAAAACTAAAAAATAATTGCAGCTAGTAGGATTTTTTAAATATATTAATTAATTTGCGGACGTTTCGTACCACCCAGTATTTACGGCTCGAACGATCGTCCACGTGTATTCACATGTACAGGCAGCGGGTGTATACCGTCCGAGCAAAGCGAAGCTTCGTTTTCTTTCTCGGACTCGGGCGCCCCCTGACGCACACGCGGACGTCGCATGTTTATATCTTGCTCACGGTTTTACCGTCCGAGATATATATATATATATAAACGTGTATACACACACAAACTAAAGAGCACACGGTGAAGTTGTACTGCTCGCAACTGCCTTACCCTAATCGTATGGGTACTTGCACTGCATGTAGAAGTTGGTATGCGCAAATTTATATGAATCTGTATACAGGGTGGCTCAAAAAAGTGCGTCAGAACGGAAATGCTGAATTCCACAATTCTCTTTCCTTACTTTTCGGTAATAAAACATTTTTCATAATAATCAATAATAAAGAATATTTTAGAAAAAAAATCACAAATAACCGAAATGTAAAGAAATATATATGGATACATAATAATTAAAGAAAAATATGTAAATATAAATAATGTTAATAGAAACCTATAAATTGTAATTTTCAATGTTTTTTTTTTAATAAACCGATGTACCGATGTTTGAGGTGAAGTTTATTTTTTTTTAATAGTCTTTATTAAAATAACAATAGTAAATTAAACGGTGACTATTATTTATCAAAGGAAAACAATAATTGGAATAAAATAGTATAATATGATAAGTATAGTAAAAATATAAATATAGTAACAATATTGTTTACTAACTCACTTTATTCGATTTGTTTAGATTTATTTGGTTGATTTATTTATTTTCATATTATTTCTTATTTGTAAAAAATGTATTATACTACACTACATTGAACTTGTTCTTGCTCTTTCTTTGTAAATGTTTCTTGATTTTTTATATCTTTGTTTTTGTGTTCTGAATTTGGAATTTTTTATATTTTCTGATTGCTTCATTTTTTTTTGTAGATATCGATAGGTTAGCATTTTTTGCATTTTTCTCATTTTTCTCTATAATTCGGGCCACCCTGTATAAAGTCCGATTAATGTGCTCGTACGTATCCAGTAGGCCGGCGGCAATCGTCCACGAGATCCCGGTGGTCCAACGGGGCGACGAGGACGACAAGAGGCCGGCTAGCTTTCGGGTTATAGCCGAGGAGAGCGCGGACACGCGACGTACGTTGCACGGAGTGCGCGTAGTGCGCGCGCGCAGGTTTCTCGTCGGCGGTGGGTTCCGCGGCGAATGAGCGACAAAGGGAGGCGCGCGCGTCGACTGCAGTCGAGGGAACGCGCGCGTCGAGGGTGGACACGGCGCGGGAGAGTGTCGGGCAAACGCGTGGGTGTCGTCGTTGTCGTTATAAGACAACCTATAAACAATCGCGCCAGCAAACGACAACAACGCCATATCCTCTCTCGTTCCTAGTTTTCTTTTTTTTTTTCGCGCTCGTCGCTTCGTACGCGTGCGCGGTGCACTCTCGCGGCCCTCGGCCGTTGAGAAACCGCGGGAGGGTGGGAATAAAAATCCTGACTCGCGCACTCGCTGCCCGGGACAGGATTCCCGGAACTTCAACGACTCTTTTATACCCGAGAACGACAACAAGAGGAACTAAAGGACGACGAAGGTTCAGCTCAACGTTTCTACTTTTGTATACGCGTACAGTGAATAAAAAAACATCACATCCACAATCCCCTATCCCTGATCCACTAAACAGCCTTTTTTCTACTTGTCTTTCGCGAAAATACTGTAAAAATGATTCACGAATGGAAATTCCTAAACTGTAAACTTTGTCGTTTCTGATCTGAAAAAAAATCGAGAAAAATGTTTTTCGCTGTGGCGCGACTGAGCCTCGTGGAATTGCGTCACGATTTATTTCTTTATTTTCGTAGAGGCAAGTCCTCTTTGACCAGGTATGTATTTCATATGTTCCGCATGGAAAATACTTTAACGGTTTTTAATACGAGTTAAATTATCTCTATCGTATTTCGTAAATTTTTCGATCGAAAAAAAGAGGGGGAAATCGTTGATTTACTTTTTACGCTCGATAAATTACTGGGTCTGTTTTATATGATAAATATTGGCGACGCGGTCGATTTAATATGATAAAGGCAATGCTCTATCCCACCCACGCTGAATACTGGTTTTGATGATATTACCGGTAGTCTTTCGATTTTATAGTCAATCTCAAACATGTCCTGATCGAGGTGACTTCTTGATTATCGGAATCCGGCAGTCGGCTGCACTTTCGTTACTTTCTAAAATTGACAGTTTTACAGTCGCTTCTTTTTCTCGAAGAATTTCAGGTTTTCATAAATCATAAATTTCATTTTTTTCATAGACTATTCATTTGTATTTAATAAATCGTATGTTTCATATTTTTTTCATGAACTACAAATTTCATATACTTAAAAAAAAAAATTATCCATTTCACATCTAGTCTATAAATCGAATACATAAAAAAAATAAAACTGAAAATTTCGCACCCCTTCTCGCCCCCCTCCCTCGTTCAATCACAATTTCTCACGTCGTGAGAAAACCCAAATAATTCGATAAAACAAATGAAAATGTGTCGGATCCTCGACAACAGAACTTCCCGGGATTCGGATTTCGTCGCAAGCAGGAGTGTGTCCAAGGATTCGTGAATCCGCAATCCACGATCTTTCCTAACCTCACCGACGACCAGAGAAGATCTTAATCCTCAATTTTGGAAAGAAATACGTTGATACGATTGGAAAAGAGAATGATGAGATCGAGAAAGAAAGTTAGCGGGGAGGTTGTCGTGAGGATGATCGTATCGTCACTCGTGATATTCCTCCTCGTGGGAATCGGCGCGAACGGCTACGAAGCGAGACGGCGTCTCGAACGCGTAAATCCCTCGGCCGGCAACACCGAGTACCGGCGAACACGACAGTACTGTGAGTTCAAAAGAATTCGCTTCGAATTACATCGAGGTTTGCAACTTTCGGAACTTAATTTTTTTTTTTTTTTTTTTTCATTTTTTTTGTTACTTTTTCGTTTCATTTCGAAAACGCAAATATATTTTATTTTATTTGTGAATCTTCCACCACGTGGACAAATGTTTGGGTTTGTCTGGGTTCGGGTTTCTTTGCGTTCGAAAGATGCAAACTTCGATCTTCATCTTTCTCACAAGATCTATCGATATATTAGGTGCAGTAAAAAGTAATCCATTATTTTCTGGAGTCAACCAATCGCAAAACTGTCGCAAAAGTTTGTTTAGTACGAAATCTCATAATTCCAACGCCATCTAGTGTAACCCAATCGGACTTGTACAACGCGAGATACGGATAACTAAAGCCATCTACTGGAAAAATCACGAGTGTCTTTTTACTACACCTAATTCCCAAAATATAAATAAATAAATAAACAATATACAAAATCCACAATATTACTAAAAATAAAATAAAAAACAAACCACAAATTCCAATTGATTTCTACGATTAATTATATCATTAAAGATGTCCGAATAAAATTGAACAATCCTTAATTGCCCCCTCCCTTCCCCCTCAAAAAAGAAAGAAAAATTGAATTACTCCAGCGGATGTCTTCTCCTCTCTCTCTCTCTCTCCCTCTCTCTCTTCCACTTTCTCTTTCCGATTCCCGCGTCCCCCCGGCAAACGGTTTCGATATCAATTGAACTTTATCTGTTCGCTAGATATTCTCGTGCACTCGTTTGCTAATTCAGGGGATGACTCATGGTGGCTCGTTTCTCGAATCGAGATTCTTGAGCCCCGTCGGTCATGTGTGGTTTACGAACATGAAAATGTCCGAATATTATTTATATAGATATACATACATATACGTTGGCTACGTATGGAGAACAAGCGGTTTCCAAGAGAGCCGGATGGCCAAGCTCGTCGAATTATCGGCGAGCTTGAATTCTATTTCGGCACGAAGAGAGTTGGAGAAAAAGGAGGATGGTTGGGTGGGGGACGTTGGATGGGGGGGGGGAAGGAGAAGCGGACTATTTTGCCAATGGAAACGCGGAAAGCTTCACGATTTACCCATAAATCACGTAATTGGTGAGCGCGGGCTAATAACGTTGCCATGTGTTTCACGTTTTTCCATGAACTGACTTTGTATACGTTTACAAAATTTCGGCGAAAATGTAAACCGAGCTTGACCCGTTTGTATACGGGTTTTGTACGATCCACTCGAATATACTTCCCGCTGTTTTGACGATACGAGAATAACGTGTGTCACGAAAAATAAAAAGAAGGAAAACTTTCTTTTTTGCTATTTTGCTTTTTGTTATTTGGCTATTTTGACGAATTGAAAAAACGTAATTGTTTTGGAAGTTGAGTTAGCAAGTAGACTCGATACGATGAGTTAGCACGTAGACTCAATACGTTGAGTTAGCAAGTAGACTCAATTTGTTGAGTTAGAAAGTAGACTCAATACGTTGAGTTAGCAAGTGGGGTCAATACGAGACTCAATACGTTGAGTTAGCAAGTGGGGTCAATACGTTGAGTTAGCAAGTAGACTCAATACGTTGAATTAGCAAGTGGACTCAATACGTTGAGTTAGCAAGTAGACTCAATACGTTGAGTTAGCAAGTAGACTCAATAAGTTGAGTTAGCAAGTGGACTCAATACGTTGAGTTAGCAAGTAGACTCGATACGTTCAGTTAACAAGTAGACTCAATACTTTGAGTTAATAAGTAGACAATACGTTGACTTAACGAGTACTCGGTACGTTGAGTTAACAAGCAGACTCGACACGTTGAATTGGCAAGCTGATTCGATAAGTTGAGTCAGCAAGTTGAGAAAACAAGTCGGCTCAATACGTAGAGTTAGCCAGTTGAGTTATTAAGTTGCGTTAACAAGCCGAGTTAGTAAGTTGAGTCAACAAGTCACGTTAGTAAGTTAAACCGGGGAGCTCAGTTAACGAGTTAAGCCAACGAGTTACCTGAATAAGTTGAGTTAATAAGTTGAGTCAATAAGAACGAAGTCAACGAATCAGTATCCTTTTACAGAGATCTGCGATTCAACAAGATCTCCGATATCCGTCCGGGTTCGTTCCACGGCCTTGAAAAATTGGAGACCCTTCTGCTGAACGACAACGAGATTCGGAACGTTCGAGCGAACGCCTTCGCCGGGCTCCCGAATCTTCGGATCCTCTATCTCTACAAGAATCGCATAGAAGCGATAGTGCCCGGCGCTTTCAACGGACTGCGCAACCTCGAACAACTCTATCTCCATCATAATCGATTGCGCGAAATAAAAAAGGACACGTTCAAGGATCTACCCAGGTTGGAACGACTCTTCTTGCACAACAACAAGTTGCGCCGCGTTCCGGACGACGCCTTCGAAAATGTTGGACCAATGACCAGACTACGACTCGACAGCAACGCGCTCGTTTGCGATTGCGATCTCATGTGGCTCGTGGAACGAATGAAGGTTAGGCCATCTGGCGAAATGGCGGCAGTTTGCCATTCGCCACAAGAAATGCAAGGACGATCACTCAGCGCTATGGACACGTCGGATTTTCATTGCGGTAAATAACATTTTTTTTTAATTTGTTTGGGTTTGTTTGGGTTAGATTGGGAGACTACCTAGCTTGGTGATAGCGACCGGAAATTTCTCGATTAAAAGCGTTTTATCACGTTTCGTATTTACTTCGCAGATAAACCGAAAATCATGGAAGAACCGAAAGACGTCCAAGTGAGAATCGGCGAAACGGCAATTTTCGTTTGCCGAGTCGCTGGCAATCCCAAACCTCGGGTCAAGTGGATGAGAAACTCGGACGAGGTGAACATGGACGGAGAGCATTATCTCGTTCGCGATGATGGCACACTCGTAATAAACGAGATCACGGAAAACGACGGGGGCGAGTACGAGTGCGTAGCCCAGAGCAAAATGGGATCGACGATCTCGAGAAAAGCCAGGGCCATCATTACCGCTAGTCCCTCGATTCGATTCACCGAGGTAAACGCATTGGCGTCTCGATCCGTTCGGAAATATTACAAAAAGTACCTTTATGATTTAACGATACAAATTCGCGATGTTTTTGAATGGTTTGAATACTGCATCTTGCTAGTGACCTTTTTCAAGGTCATCACAATGATGCGCTTCGCTCATAAAAAAATTGTCAAGGTCATCCGAACGGAAATCCCTGATGCGAGACAAGAAAATAAGATCTCCGCATCGCTAGGTGATATTTCAACCGACTTCACTTCCGTCCACAGATCCCTCAATCCCAGACGGTGCAGGAAGGCGAAAATGTCGTTTTGCTCTGCAACGCCGAAGCTCGACCAATCCCGGAGATACAGTGGTGGCGAAACGGCCAGCGAATTCTCGGAGGTCCCCGGTTCGCGGTCGAGGGTTTGGGTCTTCGAATCCTATCCGCTGAAGTGCGGGACACGGCGCGTTACGTTTGTCAAGCGAGGAACGTGAACGGTTACGCCGAAGTGAGCGCGGATTTGAACGTGTTAGCGAGCGATTCGAATCCGCCGCGTTTAACGTACGAGCCGCCGGAAGTGTTGGACGCGGAGCCGGGATCGTCGGTGGAGATACCTTGCCGAGCTAAAGGTGATCCTAGGCCGTCGATCACTTGGAAGAAGGACGGTAGCGGTTTAGAACCGGTTTCTCGTCGTTACCGGATATCCCGAGGAGGAAGTCTCTATTTGTACAACGTGAGCACCATTGACGCCGGACGTTACGAGTGCACGGCCACTAACGAATATGGCCGCGCGAGCGCGCAGAGTCTCGTAAAAGTCCGTCAGATTCTCGGTGCTAGCGACGTCCTAGTGGCGCGTGCTTTTCAAGATGCGGAAGCGAGCGTTGATCGCGCCATCAACCAAACGGTAGCTTCCCTCTTCGGTATAAACGGTGCGCCACCGTTGCGCATCGCTGATCCGTTTAAACTCGCGCGGTATCCCAACGCAGCTGCGCGCGCTGCCGCCCGTCCAGCTGAGATCTTTGAACGCACTTTGGCCAACATTCGCAGCTACGTCAACCAAGGCCTAGCGGCTAGTGTGAATTCCAGTTTCGATTACAAAGACGTATTGACCAGCGAACAGATCGCTGAAATCGAAAGGCTCTCCGGCTGCACCGGACATCGAAGGATTCGCGACTGCGACGATCTCTGCTTTCACTCCAAATATCGCAGCGTCGATGGAAGTTGCAACAATCTCCGCCATCCCACTTGGGGTTCTTCGTACACAGGCTTCCGGAGAATCCTTCAGCCGATCTACGAAAACGGTTTTTCTCAGCCCATTGGTTGGGACCGCGGAAGACTCTATTACGGTCATCCGAAACCCGCCGCGAGACTGGTCTCAACCAAGTTGATAGCGACTCACGATATAACCTCTGACGACGCTATCACTCATATGGTGATGCAATGGGGACAATTCCTTGATCATGATCTCGATCACGCTCTCCCATCGGTTTCTAGCGAGTCCTGGGACGGCATAGATTGCAAGAAGTCCTGCGACAATGCCGCCCCCTGTTTCCCAATGGAAGTTCCACCGGGCGATCCCCGGGTGACCAACAGACGCTGCATCGACTTCGTACGGACCAGCGCGGTTTGTGGATCCGGGATGACTAGCGTTCTCTGGGGTGCTGGTTTCATGCCGAGAGAGCAGATGAATCAGCTAACGAGTTACCTCGACGCTTCGCAAGTATACGGCTACGACGAAGCACTGGCGAGGGATCTTCGCGATCTGATCGATGATAGAGGATTGCTGAGAGAAGGCCCGGCTTTACCCGGTCGCAAACCTATGCTCCCCTACGCCGCTGGACAGTTCGTTGATTGCCGTCGCGATCCTCTCGAAAGTTCCATCAACTGCTTCGTCGCTGGTGACATCCGGGCCAACGAGCAAGTTGGCCTTCTCGCTATGCACACTATTTGGCTACGAGAGCACAACCGGATCGCCAGAATCCTCGGTGAAGCCAATCCCCACTGGAACGGTGATAAGATTTATCAGGAATCGCGAAAAATCGTAGGAGCGGAAATGCAACATATAACTTATAATCATTGGATCCCAACGATCTTCGGAGACACCGTAGAACGCTTGATCGGAGTTTACACCGGCTACGATGACAACCTGGATGCTAGCATATCCAACGTCTTTGCCACGGCTGCTCTACGTTTCGGACATTCCCTGATCCAACCCCAATTGGCTCGTCTTGGCGATGACTTCGCTTCCATACCCCAAGGACCTCTCAGCCTCCGCGATGCTTTCTTCTCACCCTGGAGACTTGTCGACGAAGGCGGCGTTGATCCTCTTCTACGAGGAATGTTCGCCAGCGCGGCAAAGCTGAAACTTCCTGAACAAAATCTCAACCTGGAACTGACCGAGCAACTCTTCCGACGCGCTCACGCAGTCGCCCTGGATCTCGCCGCGATGAACATCCAGAGATCTCGTGATCATGCAATCCCTGGCTACCTGGAATGGCGACGCTACTGCAACATGTCTTCGGTCCAGGACTTCGATGATCTCGCCAGGGAGATCAGCAGCAGCCGTGTACGCGCCAAACTTCGCGACCTCTATGGACATCCTGGCAATATTGATGTTTGGGTCGGTGGAATCCTGGAGGATCAACTACCAGGCGCAAAAGTTGGACCGCTCTTCCGATGCCTACTCCTCGAACAGTTTCGACGCACCCGGGATGGTGATCGTTTTTGGCATGAAAACCCTGGGGTTTTCAAAACTGAGCAATTGCAGCAGATCAAACGAACCAGCCTAGCGAGCGTTCTTTGTTTGAACGGCGACAATATCACCAGGGTTCAACGCGACGTCTTTCGACTCCCCGAACCCAACGGCGATCACGGCTTCGTCCAATGCGATCAAATTCCGCAAATGGATCTTAGATTCTGGACCGATTGCTGCGAAGGCTGCGGCGATACTGCGATCACGATCGGTACTGGAAACTCTATTCCCCGAAGACGACGAAGCGTTGAGAAGTACCTGGCGGATGTTAACCTCGCCGCTGCCTCGATGGAATTATCTGATTTATCGAGTAAAAATTCGTCGCGCGTTGAACACATTGAAATGATGATCGATAGATTGGGTCGACAAGCTCTTAACCTTAAAGCTCGCAGCGACGAACTCCTCGAAAATATACAACGGTTAAAACTCATGCTCGAGGAGGTTAGAGATACACCCGGGACAGCTTGACTTCGAACGAGTCACCACGTGCCTTAGTAGTCATTGGAGGACCTCGCCATTAACACGAAACTGTTGATCTTCATATTTTCCTTCTATTGATATCGTCTTTCACAAATTTATTTTTGCTGAGTCGATACTCGGATAAAACTCGTTAAAAATTGTCGAGTTTTTTTTCCACGCCCACATGCATGGGGGGTTTCAATATTTTGGGAATTCAAGCTCGAACGAAACGGCGAAACCGTTTCGTATATTCTCTCACATTTTGCTGAAAAGAATCATTCTCCTCGCAGTGACGATTGCAAAAATGAACTTTTCTTGGATTTTCCTCCGGTGCAGATATTCGTTGAATGGCGATGTTCCTTGAAATCTAGTTACTGTATGCAATGCGGAGATGTGCGACGGAGATGTTTTACACATAGACAATCAATTTGCGGAGGACCGATTACTCGATTTTCCACCACTGCCCAGTGTAGCCCAAAGTTTTCTGTACCTGAAAAATTCATCGACCCTACCGAAGCGTTTCCAACATTCGTAAGTGCGATAAAAAATAATGACGAGAATAAATTAACAAGACCGAGTAAACATCCGTGACGCCATCAATTACGGTCTAAAAACCGAAAGTTGATCGACCGATTTAAAGGTTCATCTATGACTGATCGATAGAAACGCGTAGCACATCTCCTTATATGTAACACGTTGTAAAACACCTTCGTTTAGGAATAAGCAGCTTTGTACGTTCTCATTACCTTTATTACTGCGTCTCTATTGTAAATATATATCCACACGTTTGTACGCTTACATAAATATCTCTATATCGATATTCATATAAATATTTCGCGAGTCTCTAGAATGGCAGTTTGATTCTCTAAACGTTCGTAATCGATACTATCGTTTCAGCAAGTTTTTGGGACAATTGAGATTTTCCAATATTTTTTTTTCATTATCGCCAATCGAACCCAAAACTCGTTTCGATTTAATCGATCCGTTCAAAATTTCGACCTATTTCTTCAAAATGCGAATTCGACATAAAAACAATAGGGAAAAACGACAACGTCATTGTTTGGAATTCTCAATTGCGGATGACGAAATTTCCAATCGAATTTCCGACGATTGAAATAACCACGAAAGTCCAGTTTTTATCACACCGGGGAAGGCTTTAACGTTTCACCGATGTATTTTGTGTGCGTTCCTCTGGCGACAATAGCACCGTCGCTTTTTTGAGCCATTTCTATAGCTAGGAAAGCTAACGTCTTTCCAGCCTTCACGGTCTTGCTGTCGATAGTGATGACTTCTCCGGGTCTCGATGCTTTGAGGAAACTGCGACGTAAGGAACCATTGGGATCTCCGTTTTATAATTTTTAGTATCAGGTGTTGATTCAAGACTTACGTCACGTGCAAATCAACGGAGACGCCTGGATGTGCCCGGGGAGCAGTCATGAGGCCGCAGGAGGACACACAGTCGATGAGGGTTGCAGTGCAACCGCCGTGTAAAGTTCCACTAATATTCAGGTGCTCCTCGCCGATCGTAAATTCAGCTACGCAGTTACCGTTGTCTGCTGAAATAAACTCAACCTACAAAAGCGAATTTTCAATACAATTTGTCACTACCATACTCACAACGCCCAAATCTTGAAAAAGCGTGGTCATGTGTCAGATTTCTAAATCAGGATGCGGCTTTTCGAGTTGAAATCGAAACTTTTTTAGGTTATGCTACCAAATGTGTATAAAACACGAGCGAGGAAAACGTGGCATGCAAATATTCGAGAGGCAATGTTATCGTCCCAAAGTTATTATGCCAAAAGGCACACTTACGTTTTTCATACATTTACCGTAACGGCCTTTATTCAAGGAATACTGTGTTACTTTCCTCACGATATCCAGTCCCTTTGAAATTGACGCCATTTGTGCCAAACGTCTCGAAGTGTTTCTAACTTTGATTAACTTCACGATATGAAAGCTACTGCGCTTTGATTTCACTTTTTCGTCATTCGGCAAATTTTCGGATTGAATTAGTTTATCGCGGACGACAGGCTTGCGGACGATTGGAGGAATCGCCTTACCTCGTCGTACGATCACACCTGAGTTTTCAGATGCGCCGCGGGTTTATATAATTCTACGGGCGAATGCTAATCGACTTTAGCACTCGCACGATGATAAGTGTGTTTTCAACATATTTATTGCACATATAATTTATATATATTTTCCGATCGCGTTTGTATAAAATAATAAATATTTTTTTAATTTTTCTATTGCAGATGAAACGATAAAAGATTATGTTAATTATTTTATTGCAGAATGACGCGCGGAAAACGCGATTGGAAATTATTCGGCAAATATTCAAAAATGTATTTCCCGTAAATAAAAAATAGTGAATTCTTGAATGAGATCATAAAAAAAACAACCTGTTGCATATATATAAAATTCCGGGTGGGAAAAGTGAAGATATTTGCGGCTCCGAAAAAAGTGTCTAAAATATAGCTCTTCGAATCTTCGCGCTATTATGAACGTGTGTAGAGTGAAAAAGAAACCACGTGACACATGAGTGCAAAACGGATTGAAATTTCTGAACCGAGGTTTCTCAAAGTTTAATCGTTTTTTACGCAATTTTGAATGATAAAGATATGCGCCTATGAATATGACGGAGCCTAAAGGTCGGGTTTATCAAAAAAAATTAATCATTCCTGAGAAAAAACGAGTTCGTATATTTATGAGTTCATGCTGATCGTATACATTCGTTCAATTTTTTTTTTTCGCTCAAGCACAGTCGTATCGTTTTCCAGTGTCAAGAATTCTTTCCGTGCGGAAAATATTATGATTCGCCGGTATAGAAATTCGCCATAACCTGTAAAGCATTCCTGCGGTCTTTTCTCACTCTCAAACTTTCTTTGCCGAAATCTATCGTTCTTTGAGAACAATGTTTGGGTTTGTTTGGGTTCTTCATCAATATCATCAAAGACCACCAAACAAGCTTTTAGACTTCTCTTCTATCAAACTCAAATACATTCACGTCATCTTTTCAAGATATCCAGTACCAGCCATTGATAAATAATGCCCATTATTATAATTCCAAAAATGCACGACGGAACGAATCTCTACGATTGAAAAGGCAGGCCCGTATCATCCAGCAGATGTTCTTGCGGATCTTGGAGGAATTCGGGTCCTTCGCCCACTCTGGTACCAATGATGTATCTAACCAGGCCTTCCGGATGGACCGGAAAGTCCATCAGAGCCAGAAGCTCTTGGCTCGGCACAGGGATAGTCACTTCAGCCGCTTCTCCTCTAAGGTATCCCTCACCGTTCGGTTTTTCCATTTCAGACGTGTTCTTCTTCGGGATGAAATGATTCAAGACTCCGAGCACTTCTGCAATGTTCCGTTCCAGCAGATACAGAACTGTATTGGGTCCGGCGTCGTTGGTGTAAGCTAATCTCGTTTCGCCAACTGCTGCATTGTAAGCGTGTACCAGATCAATGATGACACGACTCGCGTCAGTCAAATAGTGACAGGGAGGATAAGCGTCAAGGACGCAAGCGTGCATCGAATTGGAATCCTTCATCGTCAGCTCCGCAAACTTTCCAAAATCCTTAGCTAGTATCGCACGCTCCATTTCTTCAGCTCGAGCTGGCACGATTTTCGCCGCTCGATATCTCAGGAATTCCGATGTTTCGAGAGTCCTCCGCATCGCTTGGGTACTTCCGTTTTTTTTTCTGTTCTCGTTCAAAACAAGGATCAACACTCGCATCTCGGGCCAGTGGGAAGCCGGCGCTATTTGCACCGCCAGACTATCCTCTCCGCTCGATCTTTCACCCATTCGCCATCTCACGAATCCTCCCTGCGTACTTCTGCATGCCGAACCGGAACCGATACGCGCTACCTCGCTCACGTCACCCTGGAAAGGGAGAATACGATGTTCAATGAATTTCGTTACTTTCGAATTTTTGAAATATTATTTCAGTGGGGTGCAATCTCAGGACGAATTAGTATAATTACTTTTTCGACTGATCAATGAGTCTGAAAAACATTTCAAACTGATTTGTTTCCGAATTAGCGAATTTTGAGATTACATTGAATTTGGAGACTCTTAGGAAAACATCGAAACGAGAGAAGTAAAGATTTTTAGCGAAATTTAAAAACGAAGAATTACAATCGACTGAAGTTTGATATTTTCAAAATATGTATATTTTTCATCGTTTTGTCGTATTTATTTAATGTGCAATTTTATGAGTATTCCAAAGATTGACCGATTCGCTACTTTTCGTCGAAGATATCGCTGATTGTGAAAAATCGCTTGTTTTTTTCCCCAATTTGTCATTTCAGTTATTTTAAACCGTCAGTAAAGGAGAATCAGCACGTACAAAGATTGAAAATAATTTGAGTTCATTTGAATTCTGATTGTATTTGTTCTGAAGATATTTTGAACGCAAACAAACCCAAATAAATCCAATTAGATTACATCAAAGACAATACTAAAGAGATTACTCCACCGATAATTCGAAAAACTTCAATGTTCATTCCGCAAGCCATACTCCGAAGATCATTCGAAAAGGTGAACCCTTTTTCGACGCTTCGTACCTCAACTGCGTAGAGTTTGGCCAGTGCGACGCTTAGGCAGGCGTAGCCTGCAGCGCTGGAAGCCAAGCCAGCTGCGGTTGGAAAATTGTTCTTCGAACAAATGTGAATTTTCCAATCTAGACTTTCCGGACCCAACGGGGAACGCTTTTTAACTGCAAATGGAAATAAATTGAAATAATGAATTCTTTGCTGCTGCGCCGATGCACCAGTTCTGTATAAACTTTACTCACTTGCGCGCAGGCAACTTTGTAATCTTTTGTTGTTCATGGTCTCTTCCCTGAAAAAATATCTCAATGAGTAGAGATGAATGGTGATTAATCAGTAATTAGCAGGTAATTAGCATGAATTAATAAGTAGTATTCCTGCTAATTAAAATTTCTTCCATTTTTTTTCAATTCTTAAAAATTAATTTGCCTTGCGAGTGACGTACCGGCCATTCAACCAAATTCGATCAGTCTCAAAGTCTGGACTAGCCATCACGGTAGTTTTGGCGCAGAGCTGGCGGTAAAAAAACACATAATGTTAAAGATATAGATCAAGATTTTTCGTATGTATTTCTTACTTGTTTGACGTCCAGCGATGCGCTTATCGAATCGTTGATCGGTAGTATGAGCTCTTCGTCTCTTTTACCCCCTAAAAGTAATATAATTAAAGAATAATAATAAAATTATCATAGTGACGAATTAGAAATAAAAAATAAAAATGAGTAAGAAAATCGTAAAAATAATAGAATACTTTTACCATAGTACGAAAATTGAACAAATTATGATAGCAAAAAAATATTTATACTATATATGAAATAATTTTTCATAAAAATGGCAGAACTGATGAAAAAATAGTTAAATATTTTCAGCTACATTATTGCAGTTATATTGTTTATAGATTATTTCGTTTATTTACATTTTTTTGTTTTCATAAAATATATTTACCCTCGATTTTTAAAATAATTCAATTGAATAAAAATTAATTGAATATATTTATTTCTTCTACATTGAAAAATGAAAAATACTTTTTGAAATTCCCTGTACATTGCATCTATTTTTTCATGTCTACGCAGAACGAGCAAAATTTATGATTTTATTATTATTTTCGGAAGAAAAAACGTGCAGGTCAATGAGGAATTGTCATTATTCGACATGTGTCACAGGATGGTAATCAGTCGTTCGAAATATTGCGTAAGAAATGCCCTCTTGTATATTTATGTAAAAGGTATGCGCGGAGAATGGCGCGCGGGACAACGCGCGTGCAATTCAAAATGGACAGCAGCCCAGAGCTACGTTGAACCGAATCTCCAAGAACTTTGGATTGTATTCAAAAAAATGTCATGACCGCGATGAAAAAAAAAAGATTATTCGCAATGCAAAAAAACTCCGCCATGTTTTTTTCAAGGTAGATATCGTAAACTCTTTATGCGGGATCGATGAATAATTGATAGGAGGATAACGAGATGGACGATAACAAAATAGGAACTGACATTTTTATCGATGATAATAAGGATCGAGATAACGAAATAAAAATAAAATAATCGTAAAAATCGCAATAATGAATTATTTATTATATAATTTTGAAAATAAAGAAATAATATTGAAAATTGATTATATAAAAGTAATAATGAGAAGATCGGGATTTTATGATAATTGGCGTTATTTCACTTACAGTACTTGATGACCGCAATATTTACAGGCGCGACGCACGTAACCGTGTTCATTGTCGAAAAAACCGAAAAACCGAATAAAAAATGAAACCTCTGATCCGAAGTGTATCAGCATACGTGTGACAGGAGGAATTATAACGGTACCGCGAAAAAGACGCGGTGTCCGAACGAGTACTCGAGCGGGAATGAAAACGGGAATTCTTGTTTTCCATATTACGTGCGTTTATGGTCATCCGAGCATCGAGTACCTTTAGCACTCGGCTTTCGAGAGTCGCAGGCGAGTAAAAAAATATAAATTTCTCCGGAACGTCATCTGGCGGAGTTTTAACAAATCATCATCAAAAATCCTTTGATGAAGTAGATCGAGTGATCCCGAAGCCTTTGCAGTTGCGCGAACGGTCAAGTAAATTTCTGCCTTACCGACCGAGGGTAACACGTTCAATAGAAGCTTTATGCCGCGGCCGCAACGAAAAATAGCGCGTCTTATCAGTAATACGAGCTTTCGACAACGAAGTCAGATGTGCATAGGACAGTTCTTACGGATTATAAGTGCCGATTCTGCTGGGGGCTGCCCCCATTGGTAGTTCTCGAGTAGCGGCGCTGACGACGGTTCTCATTCTCGCTCTCGCTTTCTCTCGTTGGGAGAATGATGGCGTCCTGCTTACTTCTGGGATGTTATGCTTTGGGGAATAGTCGTGCCCCGCTTCCTCTTATAGGTATTGTAATATACAGGGTGTCTCACGACGGAATATCATCCATGAATGGGGGTTTGGGGGTGAAATTCTGAGTCGATTGATACAAGAGTGTATAGTTCCCCGATCAACGACTGAATTATTATTAATATTTCAACAAATCCATCATTTCATTCGCCTTGAACTCTCCATTTCTTAGGAAAAATGTCAAAAAAATATTCTAGAAAGGATTTTTGCATTTTCCCAGTCCAATTTTGTACTTTCGGTAAAAACTCGGGCATATTCGTAGTCAGCAGCAAATTTCCGATTAAATAGACCATTTTAATAATTTTAAAACGGAAAAAAAAATTTTCGACTTCCCCGGCCCCTTTTCCAAAATCTCAAAAATCACGATATTTCAAAAGGTCGTAGAGCGAGCGCCTTATATGCTATGGGGTTTCAATGGGTGAGTTTGGAAAAGGTTTTTGCCTAACTTAAATAATGGCGTTGGATTCGTATCGATATCTCGTACAGGTTCCCCGGAAAGTCCACTCGAAAAATCGGAAAAAAAGAGGCAAAGGGGTATGTATGGAAAAATGTGCAAAAATCGATGGTCCAACTTTAAAATTCTGCCAAAAATCGAAAAGTCATCGGATTTTAATGATTAAAAAAGCATTTTAAAGAGAAAATCATAACGAAGAGATTGAGCGCAAAGTGGAGTGCCAAATCCCAAACGGAAAGAAGTTATCCATGATTTAGCGAAAAAACTTTGATGCCCCAAAAATCCAAAAAAATTTTGGATTTTTAATATTTTTTTTATAGGTCCATTTCCATGTAATTTGATCCCCTGAACACGAATCTACCATTCATTTCCCCCAAAACCCAAAATTTCCATGAAAAAATTATAAAAAACTTCTAAAAAGTTGCATTCGACGGTGTTTTCGACGACATTACGATTATATTCGAAATATTAATAATAATTCAGGGGTTGAACCGGGAACCATACATACTTGTATCAATCGACTCAGAATTTCACCCCCAACCTTCAATTTCACGGATGACGTTCCGTCGTGGGACACCCTGTATATCTTGTATCAACGATTCGCAAAAAAAAGCCGATTACTCAAAGTGACAGGCGCGCTAACTTTACGGCGGTCCTCCATAACAGCCGGGCGCTCGTGACGCCGCCAGGCGGCAGTTTTGATCGCAGAATATTTGTCTTTAAGCCGGCCATAAGAACTGTCCTTCTATGTACGTCTGACTTCGTTGCTTTCGAGTCTCAGCGGATCTTTTCTCCCGGCAGTTCCACACAAAGTAGCGAATTCAAAGAAAACCGAGAACAATAGCAGGTGGGAAGTGGGAGTCGCTGGCGTCCCCAGTCGTACTCTTTATCACCTCTTATCAGCGTTGGTGCGATACCTTAACGTCGTGGGACGTGAATTTTTCACGCGTATTCATTACGTGGTCAGATCCCGAGGGCAACAAACGTCGCTCACAACACAAGACACGAAGGAAACTTTTTCGCCGACCGCTTGCCATCTCCTTTGTAAACCAAATCCTTAAAATGGCGTCTGCATTTCCACCCGTACTGGAAAAACTGTTCAGGTAAGAATAGTTCTATTCCCACTATAACAACAATTATAATAATATAAATTTAACTATACGAAAATAGTAAAAATAATTATTTACCAACTGTAAGCTAATGTAAGACCGATCAGTAAAAAAATCGTAACGAAATTACTTTGACGTTCGCCAATTTTTCATAGCCGGTTAGATGACGAGACTTGTAAATAATAATAACAATAATAATAATACCGACAATGCAATCGACAAAAAAAGATATATATATATATATATATAAATAGAATAAATTATTGTAAAAATAACACTAATAAAACCGTTAAACAAAAACAATTATAACAACAATGCAAACAAACCTATATAATAATAATAATAAACGATCATAGATACTAAATCAGAAAAATAATAACGATGACGGCTCATGAATCCTAAACAATAAAAACAACAAAAATGGTAATAATAATAATGATAATGGATGACCAATAATAAATCATCGGCGTTGATAATATGATGATATTAATAATATTAATAATAATAATGAACAGTAATTAAAGAAGTAATTGTTCGGGTTGATTGTTGATGAGTAGTTTTTGACGATTGATGATGACTGCTAGAAGGGAAATTAATTGAACATCTGCTATGTGTATGCTCAATTGCGAAACAGACAACCCACAGTAACGAGCCAATTTGTACGCTGCTGAAAAATCATACAAACAGGAGAGACGTATAACAATGAAAAGTGACTCACGATATTCTGTTCCGCTCCAGTGATAAGCTAATTTAAGATTTATCACTGGTAGAGAAACAAATGTTTTTCTTCGTTGAATGTAAATGGCGGTAACGGCAATTTATAATCAGGGTCAGTTACAATATCGATGAGGTCCAATAATGATGGATACTTGGGTTTGTTTGGGTTGTAATAAATAAGGCGTCGCCGAATATTCCAAGTGGAATTACTGGTATTAATGACGAGGAATAATAATAACATTGTTGAAATCGGTTGTGAGGAACATTAATGATGAATACTAATAATACAACATCAATAATATTTTTTATTAATTTTTTATTTATGGTCGTTTCGGTGTCGTTTTATTATTATTATTATTATTGATTGCTATAATTTAGCGTTCGTTCAAAAATGTTTCTTCGGTTAAGCTTGTACAGACAATTGTTGGAAAGTTCCAGCTGGCAAAGATTACAAATAGATGTGCCAGCAAGCAGAAAATTTAATTGGTATTTATGATAAGATTGCGAAGTATCGGTTTCGAAACGCTCAACGATTACCATCGCGATTGTCCGTGATTATAATGTATGAAAACAAAAAAACTGGTTAGTCCTTAGTATTCTATTCTTTTGTAGGGAAATGTAAACGAAGAAAACAAACAAACAAACAAATAATGAATTAACAGATAAGTGATAAAAACCGTATGAATAAACAATCGGTTGAAAAATATTGAAATAAGATTAAAATGAAATTAAATATTAGTAAAAAGGACATTTGAAAGAAGAATATATGGAGCGCTAACAATAAAGTTGAATATAAAATATTAGAAATAAAGATACAATTTTATATACAAGAGATATAATTAAAAAAGAACATTATGAAATGCATCATAACTCAAAAAAACATCATAAAATAATTTCGATTGACAAAAAAATCATGCAAACAATATATAGCAAAAAAAAATAAAAAAAGAATATAAGCACCAAAAAAAAAAATACAAAAAGACTATTAGTGCTTTTTTTTTTACTAATAGTCCGTTAGTAATTTTTGTAAACTAAAAACTGAATTTATGAAAACCAAAAACTGTATTTTTTGGAACTAAAAACTAAAAAAATGTTTCGTTTCTAATGACTTTGTAAAGAACAAAAATTTGTTGAGACTAAAAACTAAAAATTGAATACTGCGAAGTAAAAAATGAATTTTTCCGTAGCCACGTAGACGCCCACAAGTCGGAGTACATCGATAATCTTCGCGAGGCAGTAGCGATCCAGTCGGTTTCGGCATGGCCGGAAAAGAGGGAAGAAATCGTCAAAATGATGAAATGGGCGGAAGTAAGACTTAAGGAACTTGGAACTGAGACGGAGCTCGTGGAACTCGGTGACCAGACACTACCGGATGGAAAAACGATTCCCCTTCCGCCAGCGCTGTTGGGCAGTTTGGGTAACGATCCGAAAAAAAAGACGGTCCTTCTTTACGGTCATTTGGACGTTCAGCCTGCCTTGATCGAGGACGGTTGGGACACCGATCCTTTCGTTCTCGTTGAGAAGGACGAGAAGCTTTACGGGAGAGGCAGCACCGATGACAAAGGTCCGGTTCTCTGTTGGATTCACGCTCTTCAGGGCTACAAAGCTTTGGGCGAGGAAATTCCAGTCAATATCAAGGTAACGCGATAACGAGAACGAAAAGAATGTTTTACGATAACGAGGTTGGTGAGGGGCGAACGAAATTTTTTCGACATGACAAAATGAGTTTGAAACGTCTTCGTTTTTCAAATAAAAAACTCATTTGCTATTCAAACAAAAAATGTATTTTTTTTTATTTAAAAAAATCGTTGATTCTTTTGAAAAAAATATTTTTCGAAAATTTTAAAGCAAGATTATCCGTTAATAATGATCCATGATTTTTGACAGTTCGTGTTCGAGGGAATGGAGGAGAGCGGCAGCGAAGGTCTCGACGAGCTTCTTTACTCTCGTAAAGACAGCGATTTCATAAAGCAAGTCGATTATGTCTGTATATCGGACAATTATTGGTTGGGTACGACAAAGCCCTGCATAACTTACGGGCTACGTGGAGTTTGTTACTTCCACGTCCAGGTGACTTGCGCCGATCGGGATCTTCACAGCGGCTCTTTCGGAGGAACGGTATACGAAGCGATGTCAGATCTCGTTCATCTTCTCGGTACACTCACGGACGTTCATGGCCGCGTACAGATCGAGGGCATATACGACAACGTCGCAAAAATCACAAAGGCCGAAGTCGACTCTTACAAGGACATCGAGTTCGACGTCGACGAGCTTCGCAAAACCGTCGGCGCGACCAAGTTGCCCCACAACGAGGACAAGGTAGCGTCTTGCGTAACCGAGAAATTCCGATCGAGATAATTGTCCCATTTACCAAATATCGAAATTTTAGGCGTTTCGTAAAATTACTTGATCGGGTTAGGCAAGGTATCACTTGATGGACGTCTCAGGACGTTGTCGAACTATTTATAAAGCTCTGACACTTTTTATAAAATTCTGCTAATTTTTAGAAAATTTTAGCAGTTTCTAGAAAATTCTGGTGTCTTGTAGGAAATTCTGGAAGTGACTAGACAATTCGGAAGGTTTCTAAAAAATTCTGGTGTCTTATAGAAAATTCTGACAGTTTCTAAAACAATTCTGGTATCTTAAAAATAATTCTACAAGTTTCTAACAAATTCTGGTATCTTATAGAAAATTCCGTAAGTTTATAAAAAAAAAACTTCCGGTATTTCGTAGAAAATTCTGACAGTTTCTAAAAAAATCTTGTATCTTATAAAAAATTCTGTACGATTCTGGAAAACTTGGAAATTCGTCTAAAGAGTGCTATTACTTTTGAGAAAGTATTAAAACTTTCCAGTAAGAAAAGCTGGTACATTCTTCCGTTACAAGAATCCGTTTTTAACACGTTTTTGCCACGCGAGTCATCGACACCAAACCGACCTGCAACGAGCTTCGTGTTGAATGGCTCCGAGGATCGATATTTCCAGAATATATCATATATATGATTAGCAGTCGAAGATTTTTAAGAATATTGCGATGCTGGTACGTTTCGACGATAAATAATTTAATATTTGGACGGAAGCGCTGAGGAATACGACCCGAATGATGTTGGTGAAAAAAAAAAACGCTGGAGGGACGTTCCAGAATTCCAGCTTTTTTGGTTTCGATAAAAAAACACGTGTTCGAACTTTCAGACGCAAATACTGATGCACCGTTGGCGATTCCCGAGTCTTTCGGTCCACGGTATCGAGGGTGCGTTCAGCGAGCCGGGTTCGAAGACCGTGATACCCGGTAAGGTGATCGGGAAGTTTTCGCTCCGTATAGTACCGGATATGACGCCGGAAGAAGTCGAGGAAAAGGTCAAGGCGCACTTCGCGAAGCACTGGGCGACGCGGGGCAGCCCGAACACGTTGAAGGTCGATATGGGTCACGGTGGTAGAGCTTGGACGGAGAATCCCGAACATCCGCACTACATGGCGGCTCGTATGGCGACAAAACACGTTTACGGGGTTGATCCCGATCTCTCGCGCGAGGGTGGCTCCATACCGGTCACTCTGACCTTCCAGGAGATCACGGGCAAAAACGTTGTATTACTTCCGGTCGGATGCGGCGACGACGGCGCTCATTCGCAAAACGAAAAACTCAATGTTCGAAATTACATCCAAGGGGTAAGTTTGTTTGGGTTTATATGGTTATTTGGGTTTATTAGGTTATTTGCGTTTATTTGGTTGTTTGGGTTTGTTTGGTTGTTTCAGTTTATTTGGATTTATTTGGTTGTTTGGGTTTATTTGATTGTTTGGATGTGTTTAGTTGTTTTGGTTTATTCGATTGTTTGGGTTTATTTAGTTGTTTGGGTTTATTTGGTTGTTTGAGTTTATTTGGTTATTTGGGTTTGTTGAGTTAAAAAGCTAAACGTTCGTAATTACATCCAACGGGTGAGATTGTTTGGGTTTGTTTGGGTTTGTTGAAGTAAAAATCTCAACATTCCCAATTACATTCAATGAGTGAGGAGATTGGAAATTCGCAAATTTATCGGATCGTAAAAACTATACGCTAATCGTTTTTTCTTTTCTTTCTTGTTGCAGACGAAACTGCTCGGTGCTTATCTCTACGAAGTCGGACAACTCTGAGTCTGTCCGATCCGCGAAATATGCATTTTTAACGGGAACTGGGAATTCTACGAGGATATTGCAATTAAGCGAAGAATATACAGTTACAGACAGAGTTTACGGGATTGGAGTCTGTAACCCACGTATGTGGAGAACGTTTTGGAAAACATATTTTTTATTGTATATTCGTACAAATGTATATTTTATTTGTGCTTGAACCATCGTTCGATTCTGCAACTGCAAACTTCCTGCTTCCATTACATCAACAAACGCCGCACCGATCTCTGAAAGAAAATTACTTTAGGCCGTTTTAATGCCAGAGAAAAATGAAAAACGATGTTCAGATATTTGTAAAATGTTCTCGTGCATTCTTTTCTTATGCAGTAATTGCAAGATCGCCATTAAAAAAAAAAAAGTTTATTTTTTATAAGAAATACTGTGATAAATTGTATTTCATGGTTTTTAATCGAACGATTCTCGAAATGAATGCAATTCGAAAAATACTACAAACACGCAAAAAAAAGTTTACATTTGGTTGTGATCGGAAGAAAAGCCTTTTTTGTAGAAAAGACTTTTCGGACTATCTGGAGATACCTAGACATCACGAATCGGTTCAATGTCTACTGTAAGACCATACGTAACCGGTAACTTTTTAGAGACTGATTTTTTTGGGGACTTTTGGAGACTATTGCATCAAGCCGAACTTCGAAGACGCCAAAATATAACTTCCGTCGTTAGCCTCGTTCGTCGAGGGGGGAGGGGAGGGAGAACGAATAATTTGAAACAATTTAAGAAAACGGTATCGACGATGGTTGGTCGATTCGAAAGACCCAAGCGGGCTGTCCTCTGTGAGCTTCAACAGGGAGAACAATTTCTATCGCCGCAGAAGTGATATGCCATTCGAGCTCGTATTTGCAATCCGGTCCGAGGAGGCAGATTCGATGATTGTGCGAGATGTTGATGGGTGCGACGCGAAGAATATTAGTTTCAGGCCAGCGAAGTATAGAGCCGTAGATGCGGTTGGCAGATTTGTTCGCGGTCCACCAGACGTTTCCATCGACAGTATCGTTTTGAAGGATCCAGGGTGAGGATCCGTAGATCGCTTCACCATTGACCGCCAGCCAGTCGCCTGTTGAACGACGGAGTCAGAAATGAAAAAGACGATAGATTGCTGTAGCCATCTGGTTAATATTTTGGTGTTAGCAGTTAGAGATTAAACAAAAATGTTAATCAACGAGGGAGAAACTGATAGCCAGTAATCGTTACCCATTTGGCGAAGACGTTCCTCGAATACGGGATCGATAAGACCATCCTTGGTGGGTCCAACGTTGACCAATAAATTTCCACCGCAACTGACCGTCGTCACCAATTCCTTGATCAATTCCTCGATCGTCAGAAAATCAGCGAGGACGGCGTTTCGACGATATCCCCAAGATACCTTGTCGATCGTCATAGCGTTTTCCCATTTGTGTTTCTGAAGTACACCCGGATTGTAACGATCGGCGCAGGTGTAAACGTCACCGTGATGACACGCGGTCTCGTGGCCCCAACGATCGTTCACTACGACCGTTTCTCTGACCGGACTCTCGTTGAACAACCAAGCCAAAAACTCTTTCGACTTCCAATAAGTGTCCGGCGCGTCCCATTCTCCATCCGACCATATCACTTCCGGCCTGTAATTTTCAACCAATTCTCGAAGCTCCGGCATCGTCTTCGTGGTGACAAAATCGTCGCTTGTAAAATTGTTTCTCTGGTCCGCTAACCAGAGAGGATTGTACCACTCGAATAACGAATGATAAAGGCCGAATTTTATTTTCGTGTTTTCCCTTAACGCCGTTGCCAGCTCACCTGCATATTGTGAATGAGAAAAACGCAAGTTTTAGTGTTTAGTTTGTTTAGTTCAGAGCTATGGAAATTTCTTGTCTTCGTAGTCGAGTTTCTTATTGGATAAGTCTTAAATGAAATCGAGGTTCCTTCAATGCCAAAAATAGTAAACGATAATTTTTAATTGATTAAATTCAAAACAATCATTTTTAATTAAGATATTTGATAATAAAGAGAATTGATTTATTCGAATTGTAATTACTCAGCAATTTAGGTAACGATAAATTCAAAAAAGAAATTTCATTGCCCTCGGTTCATCGTTCAACATCTGCGACTCTTGTCCGACTGAATTTTGTATAGTTATCAAGATCGGATCTTGATCACAATTGAGATGCGTATTCTCTAAGACATCACATTTTCAGGCGATCCTATCTTACTGACCAACCAAGTCCTTTTGCGGTCCAACATCCATTGAGTTCCAGCTGAACGACCGTTTGGACGGCCAAAGCGTGTATCCTTCGTGGTGTTTGCTCGTCAGGACTACATATTTCGCACCTGCGGCTTCGAAGATTTTGCTCCACTGGGTAGCGTTGAAGAACTCAGCGGTGAACTCCTTTGCGAAGTCCTGATAAGTAAAGTAAGGCGGATATCGCTTTCTCATGAAGTCGCGATACTTGGTGGAAGCGCCGGATTCGCCTGAAACGATTTTTGCGATTCGAGATGTGTTTTGCGCTGGAAAGATACGGTATGAACTGGGGAAGAGCGCTCGGCTGGAACCTACTTTTCCAGGACTTCCAGAACCATTCCGAGCCAAAGCTAGGTACGCTGAAGACGCCCCAATGGAGGAATATGCCTACTTTGGCTTCGTCGTACCATTCGGGCAAAGGACGACTATCAAGACTGTCCCAAGTTGGCTCGTACCGGCCTGAATGACCCGAAACTTCCGAAACGATTCTGTTTTCATCGCTGTTGAAATCTTGATTCACCGTGAAGATCTGAGCGGCAGAAGGTCCAACGATCAAGCCCAAACAAACCCAAACGCTCCAAAGTGCCATCGTGGCGAACACTGCCGTCAATGGCTCTCGCTATTGCTATTGTTACCGTGACGAGCCTCCGGAGAAACCTGAGCTTATGTACCGGCTATCTTATCTTTGGTGATTGTGACAATCGTGCCAAACACCGGGACAGTAACGGAGAAACGATCAACAAATACCCTATCTAAAATCTGAACATGCTTGTTTTAACCTCGGAACGCAAACACGCTATCAGTGATCGTTTTCTCGATCATCTCTTATTTACATACGATTCTTTAATTCTTCGATTTTTTACTTTTGCTTATCTTGTTTTTTTACGTGCAAAATTTTGAGGTTTCGTTCGATGTTTTTACGTTCCCAGAGTTTATAACGCTTGGAACGGGGAACGGGAATATGGAGGGTTTCAGTACGGAATATTCGAAGTATCGTTTATTTCTCATCGATTTTTCGAAATTTTTTGCGGATTGCGGGTTCGTGTTATTTGTCAACGTGTTTTTTCACCAACGAAAAGTACAAGTGTCCCAAAATATTCGATCGTGTGTACAAATGCAACATATTCAGTAATGTCAACGAAGTCAGATGTGCATAGAAGGACAGTTCTTAAGGATTATATGTGCCGATTCCGCTGGGGGCTACCCCCACTGGTAGTCCTCAAGTAGCGGCGCTGATGGCGGTTTTCATTCGCGCTCTCGCTTTCTCTCGTTGGCGTCCTGCTTACTCCTGTAGATGTTATGCTTAGGGGAATATTTGTGCCCTGCTTCCTCTTGTAGGTATTCTAATATACAGGGTGTCCCACGACGGAATATCATCCATGAATGGGGGTTTGGGGGTGAAATTCTGAGTCGATTGATACAAGCGTGTATAGTTCCCCGATCAACCCCTGAATTATTATTGATATTTCAACAAATCCACCACTTCATTCACCTTGAACTCTCCATTTCTAAGGAAAAATGTCAAAAAAATATTCTAGACTCGTTTTTTCCATTTTCCCAGTCCAATTTTGTATTTTCGACAAAAACTCGCGCATATTCGTCATCAGCAGCAAATTTCCGATTAAATAGGCCCTTTTAATAGTATTAAAAGGGAAAAAAAATTTTTTCGACTTCCCGGCCACTTTTCCAGAATCTCAAAAATCTCGAAATTTCAAAAGGTCATAGACTTAGCTTCTTATACGCTATGGACATTCATTGGGGGAGTTTTGAAAAGGTTTTTGCCTAACTTAAATAATCCCGTTGGATTCGTATCGATATCTTGTATAGTTTTCCCGGAAAGTCCACTTGAAAAATGGCAAAAAAAGAGGTAAAGGGGTATGTATGGAAAAATTTGCAAAAATCGATGGTGCAACTTTGAAATTCTGCCAAAAATCGAAAAATCATCGGACATTAATGATTAAAAAAGCATTTTGAAGGTAAAATCATACCGAAGAGATTGAGCGCAGAGTGGAGTACCAAATCACAAAGGAAAAAAAGTTATCCATGATTTAGTGACAAAACTTATTTCCCCCAAAAGTCCAAAAAAGTTTTGGATTTTTAATATTTTTTTTATTGGTCCATTTCGATGTAATTTTGTCCCCTGAATAGGAATATACCATTCGTTTTCCGGAAAACTCAAAATTTCGAGGAAAAAATGTCGAAAAAATATTCTAGAAAGTGTTTTTCCCATTTTCCCAGTCTAATTTTGCTCTTTCGGCAAAAACTCGGGCATTTTTGCAATCAGCAAAAAATTTCCGATCAAATACACCCTTTTAATACTTAAAAAACCGAAAAAAAAAATTTTCGACCTCCCAGGCCCGTTTTCACGAAATCACGAAAATCACAATATTTCAAAAAGTCGTAGAGCGAACGCCTTCTATGCTATAGGGTTTCAATTGGTGAGTCTGGAAAAGGTTTTTGCCTGACTTAAATAATGGCGTTGGA
>JAPYZI010002537.1:0-22790 GCA_030523105.1 Ophioninae sp. A BG-2022a | reverse complement strand
AGAGAGAGAGAGAGAGAGAGAGAGAGAGAGAGAGAGAGAGAGAGAGAGAGAGAGAGAGAGAGAGAGAGAGAGAGAGAGAGAGAGAGAGCGAGAGAGAGACAAGAAGGGACGGCGTGTTACAAACTGTATGCCCGCATTTTATTCATAGCAGAAACCGGAAGAAGGACCGAAGAGTGGACCACGGAGTTTACACGAAAAGAGAGACTCAATGCTTCACAAGTAAAAGTATTATATCACTCCCGGGTACGCGTCACGTGAAATCCACAGAATTCGGAATTTCCATTATATCGGTGAGGCCGCCAGTTTTTTTTTTTTTTCATCGGCCCATATTTCGCTTCCGCATAACACAGTAGTGATGTTACCGAGCAATCGAAGATGTGAGTATGAATATATCGTCGGTTGTCGCCGAGAGTGCTATTTCTGGATAATTTTTTTTACCCAAAAGAGCCACTATTTTTAATAACTTTTTGTGTCATATAATAAAGTATATTGAATGAATAAAATGTTTTTTTTTTCGTAAATGATACAAACGTTTAAGAATCCACAAACGTCATCAAATTGCATTGGGTGGTAAAACAAATCTTGTGGAAATACATAATCGGGGTATGTGACAAACAAAAGTTAATTATTTAACCGTTTTTGTATGTTCCCATATTTTTATAAATGAAAAATCTATAAAAATATTGAATAATCGTTTCTAAAAATTGTGTCCATGCAAATCTAATAAAAATGTCTTTATGTGAAATGATATTGTTCATATATATTGTACTTTTTTATCTTTCTGGATACAAATGCATGCCACGAGCGAAGCTCTGATAATTTTCATGTTATTTCCCTTTGATGCCCTGATCACCTAATACTCATTAGCCACTTTTAAAAAATAGAAAAAATGTTGCCCTTACAAAAGTCCAATAAAAATTTTTAAAATAAATATGACGCGACATAAAAATAAAACAAGTCACATTGATTTGATACAGAATTCTCGTCAAGTAGAAGTCAAGTGTTTCGAAACATGAGTGAATCGACGCATTACCCAGATAAGACCAATTAATCAAATTGGCTTCGTTCTAATGATAACATGAAACTAGCATAGTTGGAATGCAACGATTTTCTTTTGTTTTATTTCTTCATTTTACTACTTTTACTATTTCCCAAAGCTTTTTTGCCAATCAAGGTTACGAATCTCTAATAAAAAAATAAATAAAAACGTTCGAGAAATTTCCACCGTCTAAATCGGCTAAGATAATAGCAATTACGAGTAATAAATTTTATTGAATTCACAACCATAAAAATGTAACTTCTTCAGTTATATTTAAATGTATCGAGACTTTTGTATATTGGAACAACTAACCTCAATAATGAACGTGTAAAAAAACGTGACGAAAAACATTATTTTTGATTGCATTGTCATTACGATGAAGGACCTTCGGGAAGAAAATACACGGCGACGAAATAATATGTACATACAGACAATACAATAATTATCTAGGTTATGTGCATCGGAAATCAAGAATGAGAAATGTGAAGGCTCGGACCGTTCATTCAGCTGTCTGCACGTGCTGGAAATTCCAAGCCTATTCTACTTCGGCAATTGTGGTTGGCATCTTCATTGACTTCGAGAGAAAAGACGTGGAAGATAAAAAAAACCCGTCATAAGAACGCAATTATGGGAAAACCGTGGTTCCTCAATTTCATTGAATTAATAGGAATTCCGTCATCGTTAAACTAGGGAGTGTATAGTTTGTTTCCTTGCTATTCAAAAAGTTTTTAAAATCTTAGATATATCGATCGTATTGAATGTCCGGAACAACGAAATCAAAAATCGCCAAGTGCCTCAGTGTAACGTATCGTCATTGCGCTTGCCAAATCCGCAATGTGTTTTTAATAAAATTTTCAGGGGAAACAATCAACTATTTTATTTGATCATTGATGGACTTATCAATATTATTGGACTTATCAAGGTTTTGTCAAATCAATTTTTAAAGGGAAATAACACATAATTGTTTTCGTACTCAATGTGCAATTCGATTTTAAGGCCATCTAGCAGAAAACACATTCAAAAATTGCCCATAATGATTTTGGCAGGCGCACCGACGATATTATTGACGTTAATTAGAAAAAAGTATATCTAATGATAATGATTATTAAAAATTAATCATTTGACCGATGCTGATTGATGAGCGTTCGGGTGCGGCTTCAGCGTCCACTGCAATTACGCGGCCTTGCAAGAAGTTGGTACTTGGTTCCAACTTCTTGCACTTCTTGTGAATACTATATTAATGAAACCGTGACCTAGAATTTGGATAATTCTGAAATGTGATTTGAACATTTTGTTCGCAAAAAATACGATCGATTCGCGATTTTTACATTAACTTTTTACTTAATGAATATTGTGAAAGCTACGTGATTACATCAAAACCAGTCAGGTGGAATCACAAGATAAAAAAAGACCTGAATCATTCAATAAAATAATCGGTCTATCATTTCATAAATGATTTTAACAATATTGATTTTATTGCAAATAAATGCATTTCGCGTCATCTATATCGATAAGGTCTAAGTTTATAGTTTTAGCTTCCACCTCTATTTTGGTAGATTGTGCAGGACACATTTTTTTTTCATTAATTTTTATACATTCATTTAATACCTGCGCACCAACTTTTTCAGTAAACAAGTATCGATACATATATCTATATGTATCTATATTTCATGGTAATTCTGAAAATAGTGCGGAACCCCGACAGTATAAGTAGTGATAAGAAATCGTCTTTGGCCTCGGTCTAAAAGCTGCTCGTTATTACTTGTATTGGATATATTATCAGAGTCACCATCCGACTGCACTAATTTTTGAACGAGAAAAATGACGGTTTTGCATAAAACCATTTTGAACCCAGCTATAGGAAACCAATGGCAACGAACTAGCCATGACGTCACCTACACCGTAAATAATCAAAATATAGCAAAGAAACGGAAATCCCGCACTTCTATATTTTCAATATTCTACATCCAGCAAATACAGTATTAACGATGGTTCAAACAAAACTGGTTTTTTTATTTTCCTTTCTCCTCGCCGCTATATTTATCTTCACACATTTTATTTAGGAATATTTTTTCTATATTTATTCACATTGAGGATTCCGTGATTGGTCGCAAATGTTAAAAGTGTCGAATAAATCGAATTTTGGAACTTTGGATTACCACAATCGACGATCTACCAGAATACACGAAATATCTATTGATAATGGTCATCGTTTTATTTAGAAGGAATAGCGAGTCGTTTCGACCTCATCCCATTTGGCTCGCGACTTATAGGCAAATTTAAGATTCTGTATGAAATGAAACCATCTTTTCTCATTTACAAAGTCAACACGAATGATAAATATCCTTCCATTCTACCAATTTTATTGTCAAGAAATAGGTACCCTGGTACACGAGCAACCACCAGTAATTCGCAAAAGTATGTATTTTTTGATAATTCTTTTTACCTCCAGATGATTTTTTCGTTCATATAGTATTCTTTGGAACGGAGGACAATTCTAGAATTCAGATAGGGATATTGAAGACCCCATTTGTTTATGTTTAATTTAACTGCTTCTGCGTTCTTTTTCCCTTTATTTAAAATTTATCTAGTTTAATGAGTTTTAGAAACTCAAGTTGATGATCAAATCTCCAAAAATTGAAATCCTATCATTCTGCTTCAAGTGCTCATCCCCCATAATTTTGTGTTTTTGCCACGTTTTCATTACTTCGCTTTGGCCGCAACGGGGGTTAAATTCTGGTGGAGATTGGAACAGACAAGAATTGTGGTGGAATATTTGAATAGGGAAAATGGAAGAGGCAGGTGGAAACGCGTAAAAACGCTAACAGCGAATATCGTGAGAAAGAAATAAACAAATAAAAATATATACGTATATACATTAGGTTGGTACTTATTTGAGGTGTTGACAAATTTCGATGCGATTGTCCACCAGATAGGTTCGAAATAAATAAATAAAAATGTGCGCAAAACACCAGCATTGAAGTCAAATGGAAATATGTGCTTCTAAACGCTTTTGTGCCCTATTTGAATAACATAGGATTTTCAGACTAATTCAATCATTATTTCTTGGAAGTGGTTCTAAGCATTAAAAAACATATTATTCATATGAATTTATTCTTAATATCTCTATTAAGTTTATCTATATGTAGATTTTGTACAACGCGCTATCACAATATTCCCGCCCCTCACCCCCCTCCCCCTCATTCTATGACTGTAAAATACAAACGAAAAACGTGGGATGGATGTAACAGATAATAGTAAGGAGTATAGGCAATGGCTATCTTTCAAAAACTCACACAACAGTTTATCTCGTTTGCAGTACAATTAAACTGTCAGTAAGTTAACTCATGTTAACTAAGTTAAGTTAATTAATTAACGAATCCAATATCTATTGAATGCGCCCCAACGCTATAGAGCGCATGCAACAGATGGGGTATGTATCCATCGTCGAAATCTTACTTTTTCTGTTACATCCAACGATACATATTTCTTTTTATAAATTATTTATCATCGCGTCAAGCGAACAAGCTATGAGTCTTATAGGTTTTCAGTATTAGCACTGAATATGATTGAATAAAGTGAAGACTTAAAATAACGGAATACTAACCAGGGAGAAGAGGGAAAGAAACATACCAGCGTCTGTGTAACGTAGGCGATCGCCAAATTGCGGGGATTCCCCGGCCTCGAAGTGGGGTAACAGAAAGTTCGAGAGAAAGAGAAACGGAATCTACCAGCGACGAGGTTGCTGAGCTCATATGGAATAAAAACGGCGTTCCGTCTCATCTACAACTATAAGCGCTTTCGTGGGTTTAGATAAAATAGTCTCATATCAAGGATCATACCAAACCTGCAAGGCCTGGCAAAGCAGGGTCGGTATTTCATAATATTTTCTAATATTTAATAACTACTATGGTCTAGCTACTACAATTAAGCTCTGATCCTTTCTCGAGAAACCCGTTAATGTTATTTTAAAAGTGTTGCGATTATTTTCGATTGAATGACTATTTAATAATTTGCCAAATATTTTTTATTAATTGAGGGGACGGTAGAGATTTGAACTTTTGAAAAATCGATTTTTTGCTTATTGTATTTTCTTATAGTTCAACATTTAAAGAATATATTCCCAAAATTTCAAGTCAGTCAGAGCAAAACTCTCGAAGTTATCGACTATTTAATTCCGCTCCTCTAACACTGTCGCGCCGACGGTGAAAACTTCAAACGCGTTTTTCTCGAAACGACTTTTTCAAAGTCGGAGTTCACTGCTATTTGAAAACTACATAACCGATTTATTTCAAACTTGATATAGACTTTCTGCATATAAAGTACGTCCCCTAAACGGTTAGTTTGAGTTTTTTCTTCACATTGAGGGGTTTTTCCACCCCCAAAATGGCTTTCTATGACCACCAAAAACTTAGAAATGCAAAAATAATTATTAAATGCCGTTGGGCGGAAGATTTAATGATACTTTGACTAAATTTTAATGGTATTTGATTTCAGGTAATTTCTAGCTGAGATACAATGAACACGGAAAACCGTGTTTTTCCAAAGGCGTTATTGGAAAATTTTTGTCACCGGCTTGTTTGTAGATATTATCGCGTACAAGTTTCCCAGAACGTTCTTCAAATAATACTGAACAGTGTACAAAAGGTTGCAAAAAATTTACTATATCTATATAGATGAAAAAAATTCGCAAAAGTGTTTTTTTTTCACGCTGAAACCCCTACGCACCCCTTAATACCTCTTTACCTGTTTATGCCATATACACCGTTGTGGGTTTTTATATTTTTCTTCATTCTTTTCATTTCCTTCACTTTCCTGTTTTTCCACTTTCCTCCACTTTTGCTGATTTTTCGAAACCGTGTTGCGGTCACAGCCGACTTGAGCTATACTATATCGCATTTATCAACAGTGTGGGAAACTGTGGATTACCCATACCAGTATAGACGGCCCTGTATTCTCCTAATTTCTTGGTGTATAGGCGTTTTTTTAAAGTATGTACATTTAAAGTCCTTTGTGTTTAACGTGCAGTACCTAGTCATAGACTGAAGTATGTACATCAAGGTCTCAGAAAAAACGACCTCCCGATCAGTGGTCGATGAACCAGCCAGAGCACGACTAAACGGTCATCACTCCCAATATCAGCCGCGTGTAGCCGCACCCCAATCGTCTATCCACCGACATCGGTTTTTTAAATTAATTAATTATACGGTATCTTTCAGGCCTTTATAAAATTTTGCTGATGACAGGTTGAATTATGAGAAACAAAAAACCTAAATACCTCTGTTGGATTTGAAAATACGATGTACGTCAGATTTTAAGTTTACATCCTGGGAATGTAACGAAAATAATTTTTTTTTTTCAAAATCTACATTTTTTTCGTTAGACCCAAACAATACTGTACCGACATTTCTTGTTAATTTTTATCTAACAATCTACAATCTAAGTGTGTAAAGTATAATTTTCGTTATTAATAAAAAGAAGACATTTAAAAAAATTATTTACGTTCCAAAGATTCAAACTTAAAATTCATTCACATATCGGAATATCAATATGTTATATGTTTCAAATTGAAATTATGACATTTCTCCTAGTTTATTTAAAGTGATTTATAATTTATTATATTCGATTGTATTGTTTTATTCGTAATGACCTATTCGATAATAATCATTGATTATCGATTTTTTCAAAGCCATCCAAGTTTTTTTAAGGGCAGGGTAGGATAAAAAAAAATTTTTTTTTCGATTTTTTTAAATTTTAACTGAGAGCATAATATCTCAAGAATATCATGTCTACATTTCGAGTCGATCGGAGCAAAATTGATGACGTTATGAGTATTTTTATACCTGGCTGAATTTAATGCCTACCTGACCGGAGCGCGCTACTGTTGTCTGGCAGCTGTTTCGCTCTCTATATAATACCTTCCCTTAACCATCATCTTTCTGTATAGAAAATTGAAAACAAGTCCAAACGTGTTTGAACCTGAATTATATTTTCAATCTGCGCAGAGTATATAATTTAGTATATCAGCAAACGTTCTATGGAGCAGACGTACACGTGCTTTCCGATTTTCACATCATTTAGTTCCAATTTCATTCAGGGAAATTATTGCCAAAATTTCGAAAAAAGTGACAAGAACTGATAGAACATCAACTTGGTTGAGAATATATCGATCTAGAAAAATTGTGCCTCCGCAAAACCGTAAAAACGAAAACATTTCAACAAACAGCCGAGCAGATAAGGAAGCCCAAAAACAGACAAAGGAAGGCAGGATTCGTCGTAGACAAGAGCAAACAGATGCTTTAGACATCCTGGACGACAGCAACATCCTTTGTGGACCTGGCATCGATGATCCAGTGTGAGTGTTCAAAACTTGAAAGCGTTTTCCCCATAACTCATATTTTCAAAGTCGGTGCCCATCATAACATCAAAACTACTGCACCGATCGTTTTGAAATTTTGCACATTGCGTTTTTTCCTTTAAAATGTTCCCAAAAATTAAAAAATTAAAATTTCAACCCCCCCTCCCTCCCGTTATCGTTATCTGATATGGCGTTATCTGAGGAAAATCCTTATGTAACGATATAACTTTAATTTTTTCATTTCAGATGATCCAGCACGGAGTTATGATGGGCACCGCAATTTAACTTTCTTCCGAGACGCTTGATCAAAATTGCTGCCATCGCCGTATTTTTGAATATTTCTTCGTAAAAATTGGACACAATATTCTTTAACTGTCACACTTTAATGTACTATTGGTTTAAATAACTAGATTTTAACCGTTTCATCAAAAAAATCATAAAAATATTCCTTTTTCACACGGATTAACCCTCCCCTGCCGTTGAGTGCACTGACATATTTTCCCTTTGTATAATGTAACTGGAAACTTAAAATGTTGACAGTAGGTCCTTTTGACGACGTAAGCATCCACTAAGACAGAATTTTACAAAATTCGTTCTTTGAAGGGGTAAAATAGAGAATGTGGGTTTGTATGAAAATCCAGCCTTTTTAATTTAAATCCACAAAAATTCGGTATTTAGCCTTTTCGTTGAAAATTGGAGATAACGTTTGCCAGAATTTTTGGAAAATCAATCCTTAACGAAGTTGAATCAGGAGGGCAATGGTGAGAAAATTGCATCATATTCAAGAGAAAAACCATAAAAATTGCTACTTCGTCTCGTTGTCCATAAATTCAGGGTGACGCATTTCATCGTTGCGAACGAATCATTCCTTAAGGGATTGGAAAATATTTCAGCAAAAATGGCGTGATCCGCACGGATAAAAGCTAGTAAATCATACATGAACACTCGACTTACCATCGTAATTACGTTGTTCCAGGTTTTGTGGGAGCGCTGGTATTCTCGAAGTATTGGCGAGGTAATTTCTCTCTACTGATGATAACGGATCCGTGAGAGCTCTGGCACATGCGAGGTCGCCGGAAAAGCATGCTAAATGAAGAGCCGTGTTGCCCCGGAAATCACGGATCGAGGGATTAGCACCAGCGAGAATTAATCTCCTGGCGATTCTCGATTGTCTCGTAAGAACCGCGAGATGCAACGGAGCCTGACAGTCGTCGTTCAGTATATTTAGAAGACACGGATGAGGGGCCATCCGTATCAAACTGAATGCCGCTTCCAAAAAACCTTGAACTATGGCGATGTGAAGTTGCCTGTAATTGTAAAGAAATCAAATCGGTCAAAGAGGCTACAGCATCTTCTCGTAAAAGACGTTGACATCGTACGATCGATTTGTCGTTGATTGTCATACGGATGGTATGGCAGTCATCGAAAAAAAACCCCAAACATTGTACGAATTACAGAGTGTATAAAACTGGTATATAAAATCAAAAAGGTTTTTTCTGTTAACTGTTTCTTACTAACTGGACGTTGCTGATTTCGAGTGTACTTTCACATTTAATCTAGCAGCTTGAATTTCGTCGACACTTTCTAAAACAGGGTCCATGTTAGGAATGTCCACGTCTAGGCTGCTGTTACACCGTGTAGTATTTTTTTTTGTATCAGTTGTTCCACCCCATACTCCTTTTCGGGTTTTTACGGCCTCTCCTCCCGTGTTACTTCCGGTTCCCCCCACCTTGTTTTCCACCTGTTGCTCCCCCCCCCCCCTTCGTTTCTCCTGTTTTCCCCCTTTACGTTCGCAGTCGACTTTCCTCCTCTGTACCGTATCCACCTTGTCATTTCTGTTACGGGCATAGGGAAACGGCGGAAAACCTATGCCGGTACGACCAGTGCCAAGTTCACCTCCCGGCCGCAGAACGAGTTTCGAAAAATTTCAAAAACAAAACCTCAACCACTGCCGGGGTTTGAACCCGGGACCTCCCGATCCGCTGGTCACTAGCTGCGCCGTATAGTAATTAATGCAATTATTTGTAATACTGCAAATGATCTATTTGACTTTTCATGCCAGTGGACGAGGCGTTCAAGCGACGCTCAGGGCCCGTGCATTTAGTCAAAATGGTCCACAATTATAAAAAGGTTGAGAAACCCTACCCTAGAGTTTAACTTTTTCGTCGACAAATTTTTATGAACCGTGAAGTAATTTGTAACGTCGACGTGTGATATTGGATTGAAGAAGAAAGCGATACCTGTTTATTAGGGTCAATAATGTATTGGTATATTTTCGTACTTGATACGTTATAAGATATGCGATGTTCCCATTTACCCCTTTCATTTCTTACTGACGAGCAATTGTCGCATGCATTGCTTTGGCTCCCCTACTCTATTTCATCTGTTCCGAGTACATGTTTAAAGAATGCCGTTTAAATGTGTACAACTTTGTAAAACAAGCCTACGTGGACTACTTTGGAAAGCCATTGTAAATAAATATCAACGCCTGAATGCCGAATTAGGTCCTAGATCTTGCTCATGCTAGAACATCGTACGAAACTGCTTTTTTTCCCGAATTACAGAAAAACCTTGATTGCTCGAATCTTCGGTTATGCGAACTCAATAATGGTATTCTTTATCCCAGCTAAGGTATCATCGTCAGATCTTCTCTTTTGTTATCAAATAATAGCTCGACGTATTTTTAAATATACTATATTAATAACAGCTCGACATATGTTTAAAATACATTATTGCCTGGATGTAAATTTATACATCAGATTTTATATAAATTGTATTGTCAATTTGACAACTACAGTTATTTAATGAAATCCGAGACGTAACGGTCATAAAACACGCAGTTACTGTGAAATAGAAATGGATCATTATTTTAAGCCCCAATATGGATGTAATCGCATAAGTACCGGTGGGATAAAAATTGAAATTTTATACATTGTAAATTGCTATCAAATAAATATTTGCGGATAGTTGGATTAATATACAGAATTTTCAACATTATTTCAATAATATGAATTGATATTCCCGGAAATGCGCGATATATTTTCGATTATCCAAACGATATCCGGACTCAATTAATTCCGATAATGGACGCTCGACTGTAATTCTAAGTGATTAGTTGGGAAAATAATATATTTTTTGTGCAATTTCCTCTCCTACGTATCTAAAAACGAAAAATACTACTGAAAAAGGGATTTCACATTTGAAGTCTGTGAAGCAAATATATTTAAAATGATCTATAAACCTTCATACACCAAAATGATTATTTACCAGAGTGATGGATCGATTAAAAAACATATTAAAGAATCGTCTCAGTGTGACCCTTCGAAAAATCACTGATTTTCGCAATTTTGTAAAAAAATGTTGTAATAAACTAATAGGTCTGGTTTGCTTTTTATAAATAAATGCATTCGTGCCAAATACAAAATGATTTTTTTACGTTCATTTATTTAGTATATAATAATTAAATAAATTGTTGAAATGACACGTTAAAAAAAAAGATCCTGTATGATGTCCACGATTGCGGCCACAATTTTGATGTGAAATAAAAATTTCAAAAAGATTATTAATCTGTAGAAATGTCGCTATCGCGCTGTGGATGTTTTTTTTTAATTTGACAAAATGGCGGCGGTTTGAATGAAAAGTATCAAATTTGGCCCTTTTTCGACAGTTTTTTGTAAAAAAAAATGGGAAGATTAAAAAAAAATCTTCCATAGCGCGATAGAGAATGACGTTCAAAATATTCTCTCAAAATTGGAAATAGATATCTTGAAAACTCTTTCTTTGAGAGTGGACACCGCTTTGAAAAATACCATTACGAAAAAAACGCGTTTAAAGATTGTAGTCCAGCGTAGTCCCGCTCCGTTCCGTTTCTACAAGAAACGCTGTAGCGACCGTAATAATTTGCATTTCGATTTAAAAATTTGAGAGAAAGTTTAGAACAGTGTATACTATACGATAATGCAAAAAAAAACGATCTTTTGAAAATTTCACACTGAGACGAACTCTTAAAAATGAAATGTTTTTAAAAAATGTACCAGAGTAGAAAACGATTTTAACAAAATTATGATTTTCTTCGCCTTTCCTCGTTCAAATGGAAATTATTTGAAAAAAAAAAAAACGTTCTCTGTATTATTTTTATCACAAACGAGAATTTATCTTTTTTTTGTGGCTATCCTTATTGCGCGTATTTTTCGTTTAAAAAAACTTCAACCGTATTAGGGGAAAAAGTTCGAAGAGTATAAGGTATTAAAAAAAGGAAGTTTGAGGGGTATAGGGAATGGAAAGTCATATCGTTTATAACTTCGATTTTTAGAAGTTTAAAGAAATTGTCTAAAATATCGATCTTTTTTACGAACAAAATCGTTAGATTTGCAATGTTTTGCGGACGTTTCTGTAAAACATCTTACTTTCAACTGTTCAAATTCGAATGCAAACGTGTTTTGTTTTAACAAACATTTTGCGAAATGCGAAAATTGCGAAAATTGCGAAAAAATTCTCTACTGAACCGTTGAATTAATTTTTAGTTTTAACTATTTTTACTTATCATATGTTACTGTATTTCTTTCGATTATTTGCTTCCAATTTCTATTTTATTTTTGTTTTTAGGTTAAGCATTTCTGTATTATCATTATTGTTTCATTATGGTATATTTTTGTAGTATTATTATTATGTTATTATTTTATTCTTAATTTATATATTTTTACAATTTATCTATTGGTTATCATAATTATCTTGCCTCATGGTATACTAAGGCATACTAAACTCTACCATCATCATCATCATCATCATCATTTTAGAACTATTCCGAACACTCAACTGTAGTCCAACGTCACAAAGGCCACGTATTTTTTGTTGTTAAGTTTTCTCAATGAAGTGAGCGGAAAAACATGTTTGCAACGTACGCATATGACGTTGGTATTTTATATATACATAAATCGCGCAGTCACTGGTGTCATTGATGATGATACAAACGCGTCACGATAACCGAGAAGATTCGAGGCCCCGTTGATGCAAATGCGTAGCAGCAAGATCGTTGTATTTGACGTAAAGCTTGCGGAATAAGAGTGACATGGATCGCACTTTTGATACGAGGGTTATTCCAGCTAAAGTCGATCTTTACAATTATTGAAACTTCAATACGAATAATGCAATTTTTTTATTTGTATTTGATAATGAGTAATAAAAACCGTGATAATATTTTCGAAATTACGGAGTAAAATACTCTAGGATTGAAAAAAAACATTGTTTTTCATTTCTTTAATAATTCAAGCATTTTGTTATATGTAAAGCTTCAAACGTGTTTTTTCCGAAATCACTTTATTAAATTGTAGCACAAACATTCCGACACTAGCTTCGTGATTACCTTTTTAAATAGAAGTACATAGGGGTTTTTCGAATTTGTTTTCGAGATTTTATTTCATACGAAACTCTTTTCTGCTTTTCTTTTTTTAGCAAGAAATTTATTTTTATATTTTTATATCGTATATATTATGGGAAATTTGTCTAATGAAAAAAAAATCATTTTGAAGACTGGCTCGCTAACCGCTACTTCATATAACAATAATAATGAAAAAATACCGTAATAAAATATAACTTCAGCCCCATTTCTCTCAATAGTACCAGAAGCCCGCGTAACAAACCACTTCATTGTTATTGTTACAAAAATACGATTAAAAACAATTTGCTACGAACAGTCGCGTAAGATCTCGTGGTAAACGATTGCAAATTTACGTTATAATGTTAAGAGGAGATAACGTTATAATTTTTCTGGAAACTAATTATTTATCGACTAAAAAGGTGCTCTGAATCTTTTAGAATACGAGGGAAGGAAGTAATACTAGAAAAATACTTTATCCCGTCATTTTCAACTCACCCAACCGCGTTGGCTTGACACGAACAAAAAGAAAATTTTGTCGAAAAAAAATCGCGGTCTAACGCGTTTGTACTTACACGTAACACGCGTATCGTCACAAATATGTAAAGTTTGTGTACAGCAGACCCTGCGTCACGTATTTTCGATTTCATTGTTTGGAATTTGGCTCCTTCTCGAATATAGCGACTGATATTGTTATGTACAATTTTAATGACGGTCTTACTGATATTCTACGAATCATGAAAGTCGTGAAAATTAATATTGATGTCCAATCCTCTTTTTCTTGAAGTTGACACATGTCACAAAATTAGCTCGCTTTAGGATCGTATTCGAGATAAGAGTATAGAAAAGAACATTTGGATATGCAAGGTCATCTTCATCGTCCTGAAATAGCAGATTTGAAGTAAAAAATGGTAAATATTAAATTTGTTATTTTTTTCTTTCTATTCTTCATTTCAATTTTTATTTTCGTCACTCGATTTTTTTATATTAATTTTGAAACATTTTGGAAAAAAAATGGTAGGATTTTCTATCAGTTAATATTAATCTTATTTCTGAATTTACCCCTGTTTCATCAAAAATTGATCGTTTTACATCAAACACTCTCCGGCCACAGAAAATTAATACTACAAAAATCCCCTTCGTATTTCTCGAGTAATATACAAGTTGATCGAGTGATATTTTTTCTTGCAGATTCAAATTTTCGTCAACTACACTGCGTATCACGGAGCGTGTTGAACTCAGTATACCTTGCGGGAATGGCTCTAGTATTGTCTTTCTTAAACTCATAGATGATCGGATTCTTTTAATATTTAAATTTATGCTACATGAATTCCTCGAAAATTATTATTCAATCACAGTTTCTTCAATCCACAAAAAAACATTGTCAAGAAGGGGTTATAAATTATGTAGAACATTTACATAATTTAGTCCATTGTGCAAGTTTTTGCTGGCATGAGCTTTACGAAATTCGAAAGCTTTTAGTTTCGGAATATTGAAGTTCGGAATTTTGAGCCTTTTGGTCAATCGAAATTCGGATTTCCTACCACATCATTAGGTTGCTTTTCGGTCCTTAGATCTCATAATTAACAGTCGAATTTCAGAGACCGAATAATGGAAATATCAATGTTCACCTCTTTACCAATCGAATTGGTAAATTGGGTTGGAGCGGGTCAGTGGTTTTGACCGAGGTAAATTATGAAAAGAGGAAAACATTGAAAATGATATTTGAAAAAAATGAAAATTGTTCAAATCGAGAAAATTATGTATTATAAAAATGTATAAATATCGGGAATATTAATAATCCGAGATTCAACACTACGAAAGCTTGGAATATATGAGAACTATCCTAATTTTAGATAATTGTGAAGAGTGGAATTAAAAAAATAAAAAATAATTAACATTTGCGTTAAGTTTGCGTAATAACGAAAATTTGTAATAATTTAGAATGACTATATTTTCAGAAAATTAAGTGTCTCAAGTAAAAAAAAAAAACCAGCCAAATGCGAGTCGAACTCGCGCACGAAGGGTTTCGTACCATTGACTAGGTAAACAACAATATGAAAAGTGAGTTAACTAGGAACGTTGCACGGAAAATCATTACAGTTCAGAAATAATATATTTTGAAATATTTCAATTCTACTAAATAAATTATTCCACTGTTGTTCTTATTATTCAATAATTTATCAGTACATTATAACGTAGTGATAACTGCCTTTGGCCCTTGGTCTTATCTCGATTGTAAGAGTATCAGAACTTTCATAGAAAGTTCCACAATGTTCTAGAACATCCTTAATTGAAATGCTAACCCAAGCAATATCGGGGATTATAGGCAGTCGAAATCCTAACCTCAAAATAAAAAAAAATCATAAATAAAAATAAAGAATTTTCATCGAGTTATAACTACCTTCAAAACCTTCGTTGCATTAGATACGTGTCTCTTAATGTCAATCTTCGATATTGAACAGAGAAGAACAAAAGATAAGACGCTTCTCTCTATTATTACGGGATAACACAACACGAACATTGCGATCAAATACGATTTTTGTTAATGCTTAAATAATACTTTAACTTCATAAAAACAATATTAATAGGTACAAGTATCACGAATAAGCAAGAATTTCAAGGACATAAATAGTTGTAAAACTTTAAATGTGATTTTCTCAAAATCATTTTCTTTCATTTTGGAGAACACATAGTTTCAACATAGTCGGAAAAGTCGATTAAAAATGTTGATTATTGCTTCACAATTACGATCTCCATAGAAGACTTCATTAGAATTTTTCAATTCAGTGTAAATTTTGTATTTAATAAACTACATTTACAATGGAAAATTGAATCTTTTGCGATAAATTAATTATTCTTACAAAGGGCGATTAAATAAAGAACATCTATATACTTCTATAGTCAATAGTACACAGATTTAATTTTTATTGGGTTTTTATGTTTCAATTTCGATTTGAAACAAAACTAAATAAAAAATTATTTCCCTGCTGCTGATATTTCTTTTTAAAAGACCATTTCGAAGCTCCCTTACTGCCATTCGGTTCAAATATGATAGCACAAATAAAACTCTATATTTAAACATACGCTGAATCCTCCGTGCGTAAAGAAGAACCATTTCTTTTATAATACTTGAAAAAAAATCATCGAAGCTTGATCTTCTTTTCAACCGCTAGAGAAACGGTATCTTAAACTCATAGCTGAAACTTACGTGTCCCCGTCGTCATCCTGCATGTAATAAAGTTCCCAGGGTTCCTGGCTGTAGCGTCTCGGCTCTTGGGATTCACGGGCCGTTTCTTCTCTCCCCCGCATCCGGGGATCCTGGATTTTAACCGGTGTGAGTTCGAAAGTAGGTTCGCTCTGGACTTTGCCGCCATGACGGGCGGGATGATCGAGTTGAATTTTTTCGAGGCTGAGCTGGCCGAGGCTTTCGCTAAGCCCGAGGTCCAAACCACTGTCGGTTCTCATTGGTTCTTGCTCGACGGATTTAGCATCGGACGGCCGATGGACTCTGATCTTGTTCTTGGATACTTTCTGACCGGAGTCGTAAGAACTTTGCCCGTGGTAAGGTTCTTCCCCTTCGATACCAAGGTTAACGTCGGACGAAAGAAAACCCGAATCGACGATGCCGGAATCTTGCCTACCGTCGGAGCTATAATTCTTGCTGGATTTTTTATCGCCATTGAACGGATCCCCTTTCGTTGACATATCGCTGCGTACCTGCTGCCACATCTTAAATATCTCGTTACGCAGTGATTTATCGATTAATCTCGAAAACGAATAATTTAGTTACTCTCTCGTCCGTGAGCATCGACGACTAAATGCTTCCTAAATAATGATCGTCCCAGTTTCGCAAATTCAGTTCAAGGTCATTCGATAACACGTAGTTTATAGGTTACCTATCGATCATGAGAGAGTGAGATAAGATTCTTCGATATTCCGTGCCCGTCCACGGTTGCTCGGGCTTGTTTCGGTTCTGCGTGCTTTACTGTCAATTCGATCTGCCAATAACCTTTTTTTGACACGCACTCTTTTTCATCCAGTTTTTTCTTTCGGTCTCACCTATAGGTCGCGATTCGACTCAAAACTTCGTCGAAGCTTCCTTATTTGGCCGCTATCGTTGTATTATCGCTCGTGTTTCGTTTCGTTCGTCGGATCTTCTCAGCAGTGATGCTAAGGTTTTTTTTTCGTTCTTAGGAGTGCCAGTCACGCTCGCCAACTCAGTAGCGTTATTCGGTCAGACACTTTTATCGTATTTATCGTTGAAATAGCCTGGGTGAGTGATTATCCGTAGTTTCCCGGAAAATAGAGCGAAAACGTTTTTCGAAGATTCTTCGGTTCGACGCTTTCATCCAAGCTCGCTTTTCGATCAGCTGATAGAATCTTCGGATTCACGTACCTTTTTTCGATGTTTGATCACTAGCGACACTGATATATATATATATATATATATATATGTGTGTATATATATAGAACGGTCGTAGACAGCGTTACACGTTTCTGTTGTGGGTTTGTTATATTTTTTCTTCCTTATTACACTTTTCTCTAGTTATTGCAATCAAAACGTTTTTTTTTTTTTTGGAGGCCGATCGGATCGACCCGCTAGTGAGGTCTCGTCGCTAACTGACGATGGTTTGAGTTTGGCGGCGACGTAGGATCGGCGCAACCACTCCCCCGTCCTCTCTCAGCGCGACTCGGTGATTTTCCCCACTCCGATAGCCAACGCCAGCGCGCCTTCGAAACGGTCGAGTCTGTTACGCACACTCGTTCCGAAGTAAGCGAGTTCCGATTGTCCAATGTCCGTGCAACGACGGCACGTTGGAGATTCTTATGCACATTGCAAATCAAGTTATAATTTTGATAAAACGTACAGCGTCGTCGAACCAATCGAGAATAAATTCAGTAATCCCCTGAACATAACAGGAAAGACGCAAAAGAGGATTTTCGGTAAGCGAGTTTTTGAGCGGCGATGACGCGAACCAACGTTGATCGTATCGCGTAGTGGGGGCTTTCACCGAGGTTTCGAATATCGGGAAAACCCATATCGTCCTCGAGCCAACTGACTACGCCTAAACAATCGTATTGACCCAACGTACATAACATAAATGCCGTGTATTTCAATGATAAAATGCATTATTGTACTCTTTTTTTTTTCCTGTCCCATTGTCATAGGTGTGCGAATGTATGACTATACCGGGGTCGCCAAGGTAACATGGAAATTTTTTTTTTTTTAGTTATCTGTAACGCTAGAGCATGTTTGTTTTTCTGCATATGCGAAAGTTATAATTCCTAGTTTAAGGCAGGAAGACCATTTAACAAGATAAAAAATGATCGGTTTCTAATAATCGTTTTTTTTCATTGAGGGTATACACAGAAATTTGGATTTTTAAATATGTTTTTGCTTCATGTTTTAATTGTTTGAAAAAAATATATACAATTTTTTTCATGGAAAATGCCCATCGTCTACATCAATGTTCTTTTGATTTTGATTTTGAAAAAATTGCCGCTGTAGTTAACGAAAAGAATAATAAAAATTATTTTTAAAGACAAGACCGATACGCTGTCGGTGAACCAGGGTTTTTGAAATATGCGCAAAATGCAGCAAATGACAGCTTAATAAATTAAATTTTGTGATTATTCAGAACATTTTTGGTATATTTAAGGGCAAAAGTAAGTTTTATTTTTGGAATTAAAAATAATATTTAGGTTCATCGACAAACTCCTGATGTAACGAAGGTGTGTGACAAATTTCATCGAAATCGGTGGAATAGTTTCGGCGTAATCACTCCAGCAGTTGGTAAAACAGAGTAAAACGCGCCGAAAGTCGCATAGCTCTGTTTACGAGGCACGAACGCTCTTGTCTTTTTGCGAAAACTTCAACAATTCTTGCAATTTCGCTGTAAAAATTCGACACAACATTCTTATGAAATAGAACAATTAATTTATGGAAAAAATCGATTTTTTCAATTTTGTAAATTGTTTTCCTTTCCTAAATACGGAATAAATGATATCTTATACATTATCCGAAAACATTACCGGATTGAAAAATTTACCGGTAATCGGTTAAATAGTTTTCTATATACCACGCACACCAGTTGTGAAAAAGCTGTTTCGAGAAAAACGCGTTCAAAGTTATTTCCGTACTATTTTCACAACTTAAACTTGATATTAATATTAAGGTACCTGAGTCATGTAAGGCCCACCTTATTTATTTTTAACTACAAAAAAACTATGAATGTTGAAATAAAACAAAAATATATAATCATTTATTTAATAAACCACGTATTAATAATAACTTTGGTTCAGAAAACAATGTTTGCTGTTAACTATGAGCTTTATAAAAAAAAAGCGACATGTGGGCCTTATTCAAACCACGGTTTCTTAATAAAGCCATACCCGTTGTAACTTCGTACAAAATAAAAATTATTTAAATATATAATTTTCAAATTTCAACTGAAATTTTGATAACACCATATACAGTGCTGATAAACCACTACATATAATTAGAATAAAGATTCATAAAGTAATATTGAAAACACTTTTTGTTTTCGACAGTTTTTGTACGTCGAAATTTTATAAACTCCTGCGTGTGATCGCACGCGCTGCCTTTTATCGACTGCAAATTTGTTTGGGTTCGGCACAACGCGGCGGTTGGTATGAAAATTGGGACTATTCAAAGTTAGACAGTCGACGATGAGTGCTCAATCCGTGTTTGACTTTATAGTTTTGGATATTTAAAACATGGGCTTTATTATATTACTGGCTTTTGCCCGCGGCTTGGCTCGCGTTAAATTCAGCGTACCAATTTTTAGCTTCCTACCTTGAAAATTGCGGAATGCTCCATATAAACTTCCACCCCCCATTTTTGGGAAGTGGGGGGTTAGAAAAGGGCAAAAAGTAGCCTATGTTACTCTCCATCCCTTCAACTATCTCGACTTAGAAAATCACGTCAATTCGTCGCTCCGTTTTGCCGTGAAAGAAAGACAAACATACAGACAGACAGACACACTTTCCCATTTATAATATTAGTATGGATTATTTATTACAAAAAGAGAAAAAAGTTTTTTTATAACATAATGTGAGAAAAATCATCATTTATTACTGCGTATTAACATCATAGTATTTTTATTGATTCTCACTCCAGGATTTGTGGCTATTAGCACCGCTCTATAGGAACATTTTTTTCACATAACCAATCATAAAGAACGTTTGCCACTATACAAATTGTAAAAATACAAAAATTTGGCTATTTCATTGTATTTGTTGTAATCCGTAATTATATAATTAACTTTCCAACCACTTCGTGTAATCCTATAGCCGCAAAATGTGGTTTCTGATCGGACAGGCCATAAAAATTTGGGTGTCGTAAAAAAAGATCACCAATTGCTATGAATTAACATGCTCCAGAATTCCTTGCCGGACCAAAGGCTCGCACTGGGCTCGCGGTAACAAATGATGAGTGTTCTTCTTTAGATTGACGACTTGTCCATTGTCGAGTTCGAGTTTTCCATAATCGACGAGGCATCTCACCTGAGAATTTTCAAATCGTGGAATTTTCCATTTTATTTGATATATTATTAATTTCCTGCGTTTTTAGCATCGATTAAAAATATTTGAAAATCATATATATATTTATCATGTAAGTTGCGAGATCCGAGAAAAGCTTGTCATCATAAATATAAGTCTTCTTCGTACATGTGAATATACTGGGTAACCACTTTACCGATTCCTTGAAAGAGAAGATTCTAGACATCATCAAAATCAAATTAAGTTAAATAAAGTTAAAATCATGAAGATTGGTAATTGGCCTCTTCGTTAGAAAACCATAACGACATGGCTCAGAATTTCTGAACATTTACCCCATAAGAAAATATAAGGAACGAATGTTTCTTATATTTTTCGTCCCTCTTTTAATTGAATCCATAGAACTTTGTATTTCTAAATTTCTTTTAAAATTAAAAATGTCGCAGTTCATCATTTTTGAAAAATAATACTGTTAAGAGGATAAAATCGTTTGGGTGCTCCTGTATGGAAGTTCCATAATTATGTAAGCAAGAATTATAGCCTACTGGTTACAAATTCAGAATAACGTGTTTCACTTCCTAAAAAATGATCATTCTATCAGGAATTGGCCAGAAAAGTGAAACGTCGCTTAAATATTTTGCACTTATCCGTTCTCATCACTCATACGTTAAATTCCACGAAACCCCGGCAGAACCCATTCATAAACAAATTACTTTTACTTCTACGTGATTCTTATCCATACTTCGTAACTGAAGTATGTCATTTATACACCTTGAAAAACGTATAACCGAAGTTTCACTGTATATGAATAAGAAATGTATGATCCGCGCCAATTGAGCCTATCATTATAATATACGAAATAAGTTCTGCTCCCTGGAAAAATCCGCTCGTTGATGTTCATTAAATTCACTAATATATCTTCAACCTAGACGATTATTAAAGATCGGAATAAATGAAAAAATAAGAGGGTTAAACCACATTGAAAATTTTGATAAACAAAATATGCTGTTTCCACTGAAAGTGGAAAACGAAATTTCTTTTTCTATATTGCTTATATAACAAATCCAATCTTGAAAAAAATATGATGTTTTTCATAGTACAAAAGAAGACGACACATACTTCCGAAATGGTTCGTACATATTCTGAGTATAAAAAATAAAATACCGACAAAAAGCTGAGTAAACAATTTTAAGTTCCGAATTTGTATTATATTGTTGTTGTTTCAAACTGAAGATACATTCATTATGCAATTATAAATATGTTCATTTTTTTCAGACCGCCACCTCGATCCTAAGAACTTTCACCATAAACGCCGGAGCAAAAAAATATATTGGTTTATTATGTGATATCTCCAGCATTTGTTAATATTTGTTTTTTTTACATATATTTTATTATGTACATAAATGATCTGTAAAAAATGTCAATATATGCTTCATTGTTTTTAACTGTGTCTACGATATTACTTCGAAAATCGGCGAAATCGTGTATGTAAGACCTTAAGGGGAGATATACACTTAAGAGCCGGAAAAAGGTATATTTTTATAAATTTTTGCAAGAAAACTATTTGCAATTTCGTATTTTGGTTTTAATGATCTAAAAGTATATACATTCAAAAACATTTTTAATTTTATTCATTTCAAAATATTAAAAATATACAAGGATATTGTAAGATCCTTGGACCGTCGTAAAACAATCTGCGTATAAGGTACCCACTGCCGTTTCTTCAAAAATCATCACATCGATATCGATATCATATCGAAAATATCGATTTATGGCAAAATGGCTGAAATTTGATATAATAACATCAAATTTCACAACATTAACAACACGTGTTGTTCGTATGTTTTACCATAAAAGATGGACATACGATGTGCCTTGACATCATTTATGACCGGAGGGCCGAAAATCATGATGTGCATGGCAATTAAGATAGGCAATCGAAGGAGATGAAAACAATTACGAGAACGGTTCAGCTAAGTCAGCAGACATTTTTGAACCGATCAATAAAACTGACGAAAAGTTAAGCAGCGATGATTTGCTGACACGTTGCCTGGTTGGGTCTACGCAAAACTACAACTAAAGTTGTAACGCCATGATGTAGTATTTTACCTCAAAAACAATGTCAAGTGTTGAAAAGTACTGGATAGCCGTGAAACTCACAGTTATTTACGACTATGATGGATATAAAGGCCTAATGCAAGTTAAGTATGGTAAACATCTAGGAATAACAATTTGTCTTCAGTGCTACAATTTTTTTTGGCGAAACTGACACCATGCGAATTGCTAAATTGGAGCCCGACCTCATTGAACAGGCAAGAATGTTCCGTAAAGAATCTACATCTTCCGGGGGGGAAAAAAAAACAAGAAAATGTGGAATGAGAAGAATAATTAGGGGGAAGTAGTACGAGTTGATCCCTTGGGGTAAGATGATTCTTTGTAATTGCGCTGAAACCACTAACGCCATCTAGTTTATTTCACTGCCAAAACATAGGTCC
>JAPYZI010002536.1:0-36565 GCA_030523105.1 Ophioninae sp. A BG-2022a | reverse complement strand
ATTTTTCGATTTTTGGCAGAATTTCAAAGTTGGACCATCGATTTTTGCCAATTTTTCCATACATACCCCTTTGCGTTTTTTTTAGCGATTTTTCAAGTGCAGATTGCGGGGAAACTAAAAGAGATATCGATACGAATCCAACGCCATTATTTAAGTTAGGCAAAAACCTTTTCCAAACTCCCCTATTGAATGTCGATAGCATATAAGGAGTTCACTCTACAACCTTTTGAAATTTCGTGATTTTCAAGATTCTGGGAAAGTGGCCGGAGGAAGTCGAAAAATTTTTTTTTCTGTTTTTAACCGATTAAAAGGGTGTATTTGATCGGAAATTTTCCGCTGATTACGAAAATGCCCGAGTTTTCGCCGAAAGTCCAAAATTAGACTGGGGAAATGGTAAAACCCTTTTTAGAATATTTTTTCGTCATTCGTCCGTTGAAATGTTGGGTTTTCGGGAAAAGTACATGGACATGGCCTTGCGATATGACACCGAACGTCCAAATATAATAATTATTTGAAGTTTTGCGCTTACCAACACCCTTGGCGATACATATTTATTAAATGGATTACCATTTAATAAGATTACCATTGCATTCCTAACGTTTTATTATTAATATCATTATTCCCCGTTTTTAATTTACCACTATTATCGCTATTTTTCAGGACTTCAATTTACCACTGCTATTATTATTGCAAAGTTATGATTATACAGGGTGTCCCACGACCGAATCCCTAAAAACGCAAGCAGTTCTTCACATTCGGAATCCGAGTCCGAGTCGTCTTGAAATTGAAAGTAGGGATTCATCAAAGACGCAACGAAAATCGAATAAATCGATAACGAACCGGAATGTCCCGGAAATGTGAAAACGCGGATGACGATAGGTACGAACGGATCCGTGGGATGACTGGGTAATCCAGTCGGTCAGCGAATGTTAATTCTCGCGGTTCGGGAAAGCGACCGAACAAACTCTCCCGATCCTCGAAGGTACACTAATGAACTCTGATGTGCATTATGAGTTTAGTAATTGGTAGAACGAGAGAGGGAGAAGCAAAATTTGTTGAAAACGTTTTCCGAAGCGTTATTCGGTGGTAGCTCGAAGCTGTCGATCCAAACGGGAAACTTAAATTATTGGCATTGTTCGGTAGGTTGGTACGTACACGTGTACGCGTTTCCTTTTACGTTAGGCTTACGGCGCACTGCGCGGGGCTTTCATTAGGAGAAGCTCGGTCCTAATTATGCGCCTCGTTACCCGTGAACCGTTTACTCCGTTTCTCCGTCGCTTTTGCTAGGACTGCGCCATCGCTACGCGCCAACCTTACCCCGGAATCGTGCCACGTGAGCTCTACGAGCCCTACGTGACTGACTTTTCGATCGAGCTCAAACATTTCCCTTCTACTACTAATATCGACAGGTTCAGGTGGGTACGTACCTCGTCCCCTATGAGAGGAAACACGAATCGAGCCCCACTCGTGTACAACCTCGATTAATCCCACTCGAAATTCCAATTCCGACCATCCGACCGATACCATTTTAATTAATTTCTAATAATATTTATATACTCTCGTTCCCTCGGGAGTTCCTTCGGGATTCGCATTTCGGCGGAACAATCTAGAAATCCCTCGAATCGAGCTACCTTGATTTTAATCGAAACGCCAACGTTCAATCTCGACTCGGTCCAGTTTACGGATACGTGGCTATTTGCGTTTCTTCTTGTCTTTTTTTTTGCGAAATTTTAAGTAAATTATTTGTACCATCAAACTGAATTGTTTGATAAATTAATTTATAACTGAGTTGTTGACAAAATTAAATTAGAATTTTTATTTCGAACTAAATTCTATTTGGAACTTTAGAAGTTTATTTGGAAACTTTTATTCGTAATTAAATTAGTCCAAATTCGTTCAAAGTATTTATTTGGAAATGGAATTCGTCAAACGTACCGTATCATTTGGGATTCAATTACCAAGAAAAAAACAATGACAATTTTGATAACGGAACAGAGAATCATCAGCCAAGTTTTGTTCTACCGGTTTCCACTTATTTGAGGGACTTTAAATTGTAATAAAGGTTTCCTCACGATTCGTAGACACTTTCGTAGACACGTTCGACATCCGGATAACGGTGGGACGACGGGAAGAGCATTGAATCGAGAGTCTTGGGCGGGTCTTCGAAAATACGGATGCCTAATGTACCATCGGAGTCTCATTCGCTAATTAACGCAATTACGTACGTTCCATTTGGAGCGAGGGGATGAGAGATAGCGGCGTTGATAGGGGTATCAGGCTCGTTTGCGACGTGGGCAAATATAGGGCGATATAGCAAAAGGGTGCCGGAGGTGTTCCATACAACCGCGTCTATCTAAATGCCGTACTCTTGGCCCGCGTAATACTTGACTAATGAAACTAATCCAGCATCCGGTGTGACGAGAGTCAACGATCGTATTAATGACGTCGGTGCTCCATAGCTATATTTAGCTCTTGCAAAATTCACGACTATCGATTTCCGTCCTAACCCAAACGAACCCGAACAAAACAACAATTTTCGATAAATATTCGGAAGTGTAACTCGTGTCAGAATCGAGCCGACTTTTTTGTGTTTGTTTGGGTTCGTTTGTTTGGTTTTGTTTGTTTGCAAACAAAACCAAACAAATTTTCTTAACAATTAATGATTTAATTAAACCTAACGTTGAATTAAATAAATTTTTTAAAAAATGGCTACCGTGGTTTTCCGTTCGGTCCGCAAAATTTGTGCGCGTTGATTTACACGCGTTGAAGCAATCAACAAATTCGGGAAGTATCCGACCTGACGAAGGAACCGGGATTTCCGGGTTTCCCGTTGGAGATATTCCGGCACCCTTTTCTCGGCTCGAATTTCCATATTTATACGCCTCGCGTTCACCAACCTCCCGGATTAGCCCGCTTCCATGGATCCCTCGGTTCTGGCGAAATTCAACGGCATCCGGTCCATTCGTTGACACACCTAGCCAAACTGCGATTTTCGGATCTTCAGAAATGAATCAATGCTTATTTTCGGGTTTACGGATGGAAAAATCGGTTTACTAATTGTTGGCTTATCGAGCGGTCACCGCTCCCTCCGGTGGCTTCGAATCACGAGAAAACGGGGTTTTCTCGTATTGGCTTTTGGGTTATCCGAGAGGGCCAATAACTGAGCCAATGCGGGCCAATAACTGAGCCAATAGCGACGAGCCGCGGAGTTCTCAGCGATGCGGTGGAATTGAAAACAGGCGGATTGAATGGAGCCAGGTAAAAACGGGGGGTAGATTCGCACAGCGCGCGTACACAAATAGGGGGAGGTGTTCGCAGTGGTGACTTTGCCGCGAATTCTCTCAAATTGAGCGGTGCAAATTGCACGGATTGTGATGCTAAGCGCTCGGCTTTCATCGGCCTCCTACCATCCTAGATCCCGAGTCTGGGTAACGCGACAAAGAGAAGGTTAAAACGGATGAGGCTGAAGAACCAGCCAGAAATGACCGGCTTCTTACAATGCGGAATGGACCCGAGATTTATTTCGAGTTAAATCGTGGTTTCGAGTCAGCCGTGCAAATCCCCAGAATCGAGTGATACTTTATTACTCAAATTTTATGGGATTATAAGTAGATCGATCGATTCTCGTTAATTAACTATCGAGTTTATTTATTCTGTTAAGTAAATTGAGTGATATTATTTTTTTTTTTAAATTAGTATACTTTTATTTTGGCTTTTGTTGATCATTTTGTATAAATTAAATTAATATTAAATTATTATTAAATTCGTTATAATTAATGTTGACTGGAATTTATTCTTATCGATAATCAACGATATTACAAAGATGGAAAAGTGTGGAGAATCTTTTTAAGTTGTCGTTCCTCATTGATTTTCTTTATAATTTGTACATCGAACGAAAATGTCAATCGTCTTGGTTGTTTGTTTGTTTTTTTTTTTTTTTTTCATTCGGAATTGAATAGGCCGATGTAACGAGGCGAGCCCGTGTCAGATGCATGCATTATGCAACTGCATATTGTACAGGAGAAGGTTTCTCGGAGCCGCGGTCGCCTCTCCCAGTTTCCTTCGGGTTGACTTCTACCTCGCGCTTCGCCGCTCCGCGAGATCATTAGAAAACTCGTTCCGCAATCTTTCTTTCCCTCCGAGTTCACCCGCAGCGTTATATACGTGCTCGGGCTTCATAGTTTCTAAGTGAAAAAAGTTTGCCGGTTTATCGGAAAAACTCGACTCGTCCGCTTCAATGTTCCAGGAATAAGTCCCAGCTCAGACCTTGTGTACACATAATATTTTATTAAAACTTTTGAAATTCACATTATTGCCGAGGATTCGGTACGCCCGGTGTCCATCAATCGAAACCCACTCGTCTTTTCCAAAGCATTCAATTTCAACGATCATTACTCGTGATAAAATCAACTGCCGACTGATGAAACGAGAGATCGTTCGGAGAAAACCTCTCTCGAATTTCTTTTTACCCATTACCGTTGCAAAAGTTATTTTCACTCTCGGCATTCATCGATATTTTTTTATTATCCCACGAAACATTTGGATTTTCGAGTTTGTTTTTTTTTTTTTATCCGATACAGATGTAGCTGATTTATTAAAAAGTTCGCGTCTTCGAGGTAGAAAAATAACATCGACGCGGACCTGCGACGCGACACCGAACGTCTAAATATTATAATTATTTCGAGTTTTCCGCTTATCGACGCATTCGGCGATTCATTTTTATTAAATAGATCTCCGTTGTATTCTTTACATTTTATTATTGTTATTATTATCGCTATTTTTCAGATCTTTAATTCACTGCTATTATTATTATTACAACATTATGATTATTTGACGGGGCGTCGCACAACCGAGTCCTTGAAAAAAGCGGTTCTTCGTCCTTCACGTTCCGATTTTTCGGGTCGTCTTATTAATTAGGGATTTATCAAATAAGCAACGAAAATCGAATCCAATACGGATACAGCTGATTCATTAAAAATCAAATATCATTGATTTCGTACGAAGCTTATCGTCAAGTTTATCGTCACGAACCGATTGCAGAATGAAAATGAACTTCGGTCGATTTTGATCCGTATCTCGTCGAAGACAAAAAGAAACGAAATAAAAAACCGAAAAATAAGGTACGTCGTCACGAGCATATCTGTATTTGTCAATGTGATTTATGGGAAGAGGTATTCACAAGCGTGCCGCGAAACCATACGATAAAGGGTATATTCGTGCTACTGCGATATTAAAATATACTTGTGGTTAGTTTGTACAGACACGCGCGGGTTAGCGGAATCACGCGTGTAGATCGGCCACCCGTACCCCTCGAACGCACACAAACACGAGGTACAGAAATCTCCTGTGCATAATTCCTCGGTTGGTAATGACCGTCAGGTGCGTATATTCGTAAGCGCCGAGGTACATAGGCTTTGCACCGGGAGAAACCGTGACTCGTTATTAACCCAAGCACCAAAGAGCTTCGGCGAGACCGTGTAATCGGTGCCTAGCGGGTATTCGGTTAATTTAACCAAAAACGAGAATTTATTATCCACCGAACTAACGAGTATTTATATTACGTAATAACGCATCTTTTATTCCAAGTTGTACTCCGATTTTCCCCGAGCAAGCAAGTTTCAAACGTCCATCGAAAACGGCGAGAATTTTAGAAAATTAATAACAATAATAATCGATTTTTTCTTTTAAATAATATTGAAAAAGAAATCCGTTCGAAAATGTTCTTTAAAACGAATTGTTTATATTTCATTTTTTCACTAACGACAAATTTTCGTTTGAAAAAGGTTTGTTTGTTTTTTCGTGTGTCGGAATGAATATATATATATTGATATTTCCTTTTTGGTTTGTTTTTTTTTTTTGCGGGGGGAGAGCGGGGAAATCGGTAACGATCCGTCGCGAAAAGATCGAGAAAGCGAGTTCCGTAAGAACGATCGGGTGTATTTAAGAACGGGGAAGATACACTCTCGACGTTCGTAGCCTCGAAACTGACCTACGAGTGAATTGGGAATTCGCGAGACCCGTAATAGCTTCCCCTCGTAATAGTTGGCGGATTACTTTCGTGTCGGATTGCTCTCTTTCACCCGGTGTGCTTCTTCCTCTCGTGTTCTCTCCTCTTTCCCGTCGCTTTCGAAAAGTGGAATTTTCCGGGCATTGAGGAGTACTCGGGTTAAATCTATGGAACCCGTGACACCACATTTCCTGCCACGAGAAAACGGAATTTCTCGTCGCGGTGTACGTTTCGACAATCCCGATCGATTTTCCATTCCCAAAATAGAAAATTCTTTTTTTTTTTTTACTCATTTTTCATTCGTTCGCTCGCATTTTCGGGAACTTTTCTGTTTGAAATTTCCATACGATCGGAATTATCGGTAATCGATCGGTAACAGCTCGATAATCGGAAGCGATAAAAAAAAAAAAAAATCATAGCTCGCTTCGTAATTTCGGAGCTCGATGGAAATCGGAAGATTCCGTTCCAATTGGCAACCCCTTCTCGCCTACTATTTCGATACACATCCGTTCGCGGATTTTCAACCAACCGTTTGGGAAATTGTATTATTGAAATTCGAGAGAATTAAAGCTCACCGCGGTTTATGAATAATAGACGAATGAGATTAGTGGGTTTACCAGGTAGGAAGGCACGAGTCTATTTTCCACGTGTCGCTTGACGTTCGGATACGCCAAATTTCGTCGTTAATAGTAAATATTATTTACGTCGATGTATTTTCGGTTTACTTAGAATTGATCGTTGTATATATCAATCTCTCGAGTGGATTCTCTTGTTACGGTCATCCGGAGTCATCGACTTCACCCTAGATCGCTTTCCCCTGCAAACATTTAAAAAAAAAATATCTCCATAAAAATAGCTTCTCGAGCCAATCCTAAAATTTGAATTTTATCTCTCGCGTGTGGCGTTCTTCGGTACGATGAATAATCCAAGATGAAACGCGTTAATTCAAGGACACGCGCCTTTCGTAACACGATACGCCGTGACGGTTTTGAAATTCTCTTTCTCCCGGTTTCTCGCGGATACGAGAAGCTTTTCAACCGGTTACGTCATTTCCGGCTTCACGAGTCAGAAGCGAAAAAAAATGTCCGAACGATACGAAGCGTTCTATCGTTTTCTCATTTTCGATTTATTCGCTTGGGTATTTTTACGTATTTGCTTTTGCACCAACCTGGGAATTTCTCGTCTTTCGTTGATCCAGTTTATTTTTCATGATATCGCGACGAAACGATAATCATTGTTTCTTAATTTCTCTATTTTTGTTCATTAATATCGTAATTAAAGTACCTCAACAATTGTACAAATTTTTAATGTCACAAACTACAATTCAAATCTAAAAAAAATATTTCACCAAATAATGGATCGAAGGAAATGATAAAAAATGAGAAAAGAAATTTCATTGCGACGCAACGACGCCAACTTCGAGTTCATTTTTCAATAGAAATACAAAAAAAATGAAAATGTAGATAAAATCATTTTATTTTGTTTGGATTACGAAGAATACATTTGGTATTTTAATATTAAAGAATATTAATATTAAAACGGCATAAACATTGAAATTGATTGTGAATTTTTTATGACATTTTTAAGCAGATTCATAAAACTTTTCGTATTCATTTCCATCTATCCGCGAGCTTGACGATTATCGTGCCATTAATTTTTCATGATCTCATGATTCCTACGGCCTAGATGAAACCTTTTCATTCGTGAATTTCGTCCTTTTGAAACAAACAACGATTCATCGAGTTCCATGTTTGACGCGTATACCAGGCAACGCGGAGGCGTATTACGTACCGCGATGTGCAAAACGAGTATTGGCCGGAGGAAATTGAATTTCTTTTTTACGCTGTGCGTCAACCCGACGTGTCATACGTGGAATAGCGCGAAGGGACATTTACCAGCTGATAGACAAGAGCCGCAGAAAGGACTTATTTATGGGATTCAGCTGTGAAAATAGAAGTCCGATTCAACATTGGTACTTTTATTTTCAGGAATGAAAGAGCTTCGTAACAAAAAAAACAAACAAACAAAAAACAAAATAACTCCAATCGCACTCTCGATTGCTGGCTTTTTCCCTTTGTCAGCGCAAACACGATCACGACCAAAAGAATTTTAGATATATATACATATATATATTTTTTGTTTTTCGAAATTAAAATTCGAGTGCATCGAAAAAAAAAACCAGCAGAGTGGGGAATTATTGTTGACACGCAGAAGGGAAAGGGAAATGAGAAGTTCCGATCTCGTTTCGTACTTGGGGGATGATCATCGATAAACCGCACCGGTGGGGTTTTGTTATTTTCCCTCTTTTGATGAATGCATTCGTCACAGAGGCTGGCAAAGCCTCCGCTGACCGCACGACAAAAACAGACTCCAAAACTCCATTTCAAAAGCAATTTCTGAAACGGACTGGTTTCAGTGACTTTCTCGTGTCCAGGGATGGGAAACAAATTTAAGCTTCTCAATAACGTGACGCTCGATAAAGCGTCACAGACCGGAAACGATGCGACAATTTTTACGAGATTGCAACATTATCTTTTATTTTTTTTTTTTCGTGTTTCAAGCTCTTTGGAAAGAGTCGCGTTTCAACGATGTTCCCGATAGCTCAAGTTTCACGATATTTTTGACAAATCGAATCTTCAAACTCATATTTACCTCAATTGCCGCAACGACGAAACAGAAGCATCGTCGGAAACAAAAAAGCAACGTGTATAAATACGATTCGAGACGCGAGGTACAACCCATTATTGGGTTGTACAGGGAAACGTCATTCGGAGCCCAAATCGAGTCTCTTCGGAGCAACGGTTGACAGCTACATAGAATTACCATTACAAACCTATATTTCCGGAAACGTGTGAATTATTATACGTACACGGTGGAACGTTTCGTCTCGCCCGTTCGGTGTTATCGGGTCCTATGGAAATTGAATGCTACATTCGCGCTCGCGTTATTCTTGCCGATGAAGCGAATAATGGAAATACTTTTCTGTTAAATGTAATCAAACGAGAATTTGTCTCGCCCTATTTTCAAATTGTCATTTGTTACCGGGGCCGTAACTGGCGCACGATGAAAACGTAAAAAAAGATAAACGAACGAAGCTACGTCGCCGTTCAACCACGTAACCTAAACAGGAAAATCCGAACAGGAATATTCTCGACTGAACGGAACGGGACTGAGAAAATCGTTGGGGAAAAAGCTGATCGGTGAATGGTAGAAAATAATGTTATTCGTTAATGCAAAATCTCTTCGACCGTAAAGCCAGCCCGTCAATTATTTCAGTGACGAATGAATCTGGACGGTATCCCGACGGAGCTCGGTTTTCCAAAATTATCCAGGCGTTTATCAATATCCGGTCGAGCGGTTTGTACTCGTATCAGCAAAGACATCAAGCATCGCGTTTTACACCTTGGAACGTTCGGAGCGATTTCATCCCTGATGACACACCGGAAGCGACTCGAGGGAAGCAGGAGGAGGGCATGCCTCAAGGCTGGAGGACGATGACTTCGTGGAAAGTTATTGTTGTTCAACGCTCGATGTTAACGAGTTTCGATCGTGATCAAGATTCATCGTCCTCCAACAGGGGAGCTTCGTCTCGAACGTATAAACCTATGTATGGAAGTGTGTACCGAGCATACACGAGGGAACATACCGCAATCGCCCGAGCACCAACTACGATCAAATATTCTTTACCACCGGCTTGCACGAATTCGCGATGAAAAAATCGCTAAACAATTTCACGTAACTTTCGAAGCTCGCGAAGACACGCAACGAAGTTCCAATTAATATTTAATTCGTTATTAAAGCGTTCATTGATTTATGAAAAGTACCAAATCGTTGTATACCGCTTTTTTAAACTTGCCAGTTTTCGAAAGTTTTATTATTTTTTATTTATTTATTCGAGTTGCTGAATCGATTGATACAAGTTTTGGAAACTTGCATGTTACTCGAGAAGGTATCGGTGCGTCTTTCATCTTACCGCGTCTATGTTGTTTGCCGTACATTGGCTGAACATCAGAAAGGCATTAGTTGGTCCGATCGGTGTGTCAACCGATGCGAATTGTGTCCTATTGTTCCCTCCCGTTGGATACCTGTTTGTCATTGTCCATGGGGTATACAACCAGGTTTGCTGGTATAAACGTTGCGCACGGTATACACGTTTTCACGTACCGGGTGTTCCAGGTTTAAACCTCGAAATATCACGAAACGTTTCGATTGGAAACGCGAAGAGAAATAAGGGAAAAGAAAAATGGAAGAATGGAATTTTTTATTGAATATTTAATAACGTTGCGTCAAAAATTAACAACGAATTAAACTGACGAATTGAAAAAAAAGAAAAGGTTTTTAAATCGACGGTAAATTTAATATCCGCGTAAATTTCTTCAAGATTCTCCGGAGCTTTGTTTATCTTTTTTTAATTTTTGTTTCGCATCTTTTGATCTCGACGCACCGAAGTATCACGGCGGAGAGCGACGTCTAAGTTTGGGAGTCTGGAGACTCGAGTGAAGTTCCTTGATCATAATGAACCTTGTACTCCAACTACTCCGAGAAAGAGTAGCGGACAAAGTTTTTGTTGCCTCGGAGTACGATAATTTCGCTCGTGTAACTTTACTTTCTTCGCATAATTTTCATGAGAGGATAAGAATAATTAGGTACGTACTTTCGAACGTGACGATCTTCTCAAATAGCAGGTTTACATTTTCCATAATAAAACACGTGTTCGCGATGCGTGCGATCGTATTATTGATATTAAGATATTCAGGTGCGATTGAATATGAATTTTCTGTCGTAAAAAAAAATTGATTTTTTAAACAATTCGTTAGTTATTCGTTATTAGAGACTTTGTTTAGTGACTCTTTCTTTTTATTAAATTTTATTCTAGATTCCATCAAGATATTCAGGTGCGATTAAAAATGAATTTCCTACCAGGGAAAAATAGATTTTTAAAACAATTCGCCGGTTGTTGGATAAAAGAGATTTAGTGACGTTTGTTTTTAAATAAATGTTATTCTAGATTCCATCAAGATATTCAGGTGCGATTAAAAATGAATTTTCTATAATGAAAAAAAGATCTAAAAAATAATTCGTTGATTATTCGTAATGGATGATTCGATAAGCGTTTTCTGATATATTTGGGCAATGCGTCGAATGTTTGGCGATAGCTCGACGAGCACCCCGTGGATAACGGAGTCCGCGTGGATGCGGGAGGTTCTTCCGGGTTTGGCTGACCTACATCCCACCTCGTACACCTAGAGCTATCAACTGTGCCAAGCCCGCTCGTACACACGTCCTATAACTCGAACATAACGTTAGAAGGGTCGCGCGGTGCTCCGCGATAGTTCGAGCGCGTTCAACCCGTTCGCCCCTTCGACGGAACAACCCTGCCACTTACATACGTACGGCGTAAGCTCTCGGAGCCTCCATCGAGCAATTGTACGAGAGCGCGTTGCACTCTCGACGACAACGATGATGACGATGACGACGACGACGACGACGACGACGACGACGACGACGACGACGACGACGACGACGACGAGGACGATCCAACGCGTGTACACGTTGGGGTTGTTCACTCATCGCGGCTTTCAGGTTATCGCCTATCTTCGATACCCACCTAAACCCCCCACTCCGCCCCCTCTTCTCGAACGAACGGTTTTCCCGATCGATGGAGAATGGAGATTAATTTCTCTTTAATCGAAACCATTAGGTTTGGGAAATAAGGATTCATTAATTAATACAGATACGGATTTATTAATTAGTAAATATGGATGAATAGAAATATAGATTAATTAATTAATATAAATACAGATTTATTAATTAATGAATATTTATTAATTACAATAAAAATAAGTATGAACAACGAAAATCTTTAACATTCTGAATTACGATTTAAATCAATATTTATATTTTCATTTATATATTTTAATTCGATCGATGTACTCGAAGGAATCGTTGTTGTTCGGAGGGACGCGGATGTACATGATTGAAGGATGATTCACCGAGGCCTCAATGATCGGTAACAGGGACCCTGTTGATTCGGTTCGCCGGTCATCGGACACCCGAGACTGTCCGAAACATTTCCGAAACTTCTGAGAATTCGAAAATGAAACGGTATTCCGGCAGTTGAACGGTAGTATCGGGGTGTATCCAGTGGATGTCGAGCCAACAGCCGTGTTGACGTTGAGCTAACAGCCATTTGGGCTATCGATCCGAAGGTTTAAGTCGACGCTTATCAGTCGTGCGGAGCTCCGCGTCGTATCAATCTCTGTACCGATCAAACGTTCCAACGAATTTTAGGCGGATCAAACCCCATGATTCTCCTCGTCCGTTGGGATCTGGGTTATCCGAAAATAAACGCTTCCGAAGGCTGGATTATAAACGCTGGACCTCCTTTTTCACGAGATTTCGTAGCAATAGTGAATAATCAAGATTTTCGCGTATCGCGTTTCGACGAGTCGAAACTGTATATACCGGGGAGAAGGATATCGTCGGACACGCCAAGACGACGAGATTAAATCACGGCTCTCTTCCCCTGGACGCTTCGATTTCCGGTTCCACCGTGTATCAAAGCCTATCATCTTCGAGTAGCACGCGCATGCATATTCACTCGTTTTCGTGACTGACTCCTCGATGGATATTGGAGGATTTGCACAAGTGGGATATAGATCTCTACGTGGACACAGGCTTGTACATTGAAGGACGTTAGAACGGGTACATTGACTCGAGTAGTCTTTACCGAATAAGCCGATCTACGGTTGATCGCTTCAACGAATAGACATCGGTACTCCAACTCGCGTTCCCATTCACCGAGCAATTCTTCGATTCGAATTCGTCAATCGAACGAACAAACTAACGCTGTTTATCCCAGTCGGAGTTTTTATTATCTCGCAGGGTTAGATCTGAAGAACTGGACTGATGTCGAAAGAACGGAATCATCAAAAACTTGAATCCTACCTTTTATCCTACCGTTTCTTAATATTTCTGTTATCAACCGTTATCGGTTGGTTATCGTTACTCGTTGTTTGGTTATTTCCGTTTGGTTATTCCTCTTATTGATTTATTATTTCTATTATTAACTGTTATCGATTATTCGTTATTGAGTTATTTTTATTGCTTATTTGGTTATTGATTTATTATTTCAATTAATAATTTATTATTTCTTTTATTAACTATTCGATTGTATTTGGTATAACGTAATTCCGCTATGATGCTTACAAGATTGTACTATAGAAATGAACCTCTAAGGAGGCGACTGCTTCAAAGTACGAAATAAATACGTCTCTCTCTCTCTCCCCACGAAGAATCTTCGTTCACGTCCACATCTATTCTTTTCATTATCATTCATTCTCGTCTCAATTATTTCCGTCTCAATTATTACAACGTTTCCCATTCACGTTCCTCGTCTTCCCTACTGACGTTCTCATCCCCCATTGATCGAGAGTTCAAAAAGACGAATGAAAAGAAACATCAGGGTTATCGAGAAAAGGGGTCGATGAGCACCTCGAGAAGGCTACTCGCGAAGATACCGCGAAGTGCCGTGTTAAGAAAAGATGACGGGACGTACGCGTGTGCGCGCGCGTTAGACAGAGAGCATTGGGAAACTCGACATTAAGCGGGGAAACCAGTATTAGAAGAGCCGACGCGTTCCGTTCCAGCAGTGGAACGATAACGCGGACGATATCGGAATGAGCGATGCCTCGCGACTCCCGAGCTGTTACGTACCGGACCGGGGTATACTCGGGGGCGCATAAATATTCGTTACGTCGACTGATTATCGCAACACAGGGGCATCGGTTTATTACCCCGTCTGATATGTACACATGGACGTTGTACACAGCCTCCTGGAATGTTTGAGCTTCTCTCACACGAATATTCGTACGTGAGGTAAGAGTGGGAGGGGGAACGATATTTCGAGGTCCTCGCGTTTGCGGAACGTTGATTATTAATACACCCGTTAGCTTCGAGGACTGCCTTCATCGTGCAGTCGGGCGTGTTTCGTCCGTGCGAATACGTCGGAGAGTGGATTCTGTTTTTATCTTTTTTTTTTTTTTCAGTCTGTGTCTGCCCTCTGGTGTAGATTAGCTATTAATTTCCCCTCCACAGTGAATCTCTTTCATTCGTTGATGAAAAGCCCGTTCACTGAGAGCCAGACTGCAAACCGAAAAACCGGACTTCCGGTGTCGCGGAAAGTTTGTTTGTTTGCTTTTTTTTTTGGTTTCCGAAACCAGTAAAGCACGTACGAATCGTTAATCGCAAGGCTCGAAGGCTAAGAGGTTTTCCGGAAGAGGAATATCAATCGTGGCAATTTGGGCCAATCAAAGCTGTTACGAATTCTATTCGCCCTCCGGTGAGGTCACGGTGATCGATGCGTTTCATAAATCGGAATATCTTTCCGCCTCGAAAATGGCTGCGCGTTTGGATAATTTAAATTGGTTTCCCGATTTGAACGGGTACGGAGAGAGAGAGAGAGAGAGAGAGAGAGAGAAGGTTCAATCGTATTTTTAAGTCGGTCCCATCAGAGTACAAGGTAACGTACCCCCGTCTGCAGAGCTTTACCGATCCGTTCGATATCCAATGCTGCTTAATTATCCAGCGTTTGGAGAGCCACGAAAAGTTACTCGGATCCCTTTGGTCTCATTTGGGATATATATCTCTCTCTCTCTCTTTCGAACATTCGCGAATGATACTCCACCATCCTTGGTTTAGGCTAAAGCTAATATCGGAGCGGAGTCAAAAAGGCAAGCTCCGTTGTTGACGCGACGCGTCGTAAAACGTGTTCGCCTCTCTTACTTCTCCTATCAGGCAACACACATTCGTCCAAAGAGAACGCGTTCAAACCCACCCCCCCCCCCCCCCCCCCCCCCATCCTCCTCTTCTAGTATCCGCGTGTGTGCACTTTGGCGTCGAGTGTGCAGCGTCCTGTATAAACGGGGGTCGAACCAGGAGGCGCGCGATGCGCTTTGCTCTCCCACGGGGGTCGCAAAGTTCGTCACTTCCAACTCCCTTTCGCTCAACTCCGTGTAGAGAAGCGGGCTCTTCTTCCAAGCCCCGGAATATATCTGTATACGATGGTTGGAAAACGTTTGGCACGTTGAGTTTTAGCGGAGAGACCGTTCGAGGTCGAGTCAGAGGCCATTGGTAAACTGCAGCCGTCAACGACCTGGGACTGCCAGTGGAGGGGCGAGAGAGAGAGAGAGAAAGAGAGAGAGAGTGCAGCAGACCTCTTCGAGCGTTCCAACCTTCCCACGGGGACAAAAAATGTTTACCTTGATTTTTCTGGCGTGTACTTTTCTCAAGAGGAAAAAAAGACCGGAGCGAATGAGGAAGAGAGAGCGAGAGAGACGGGTTGTTTTTCAACCCTGTCTGGGGCTCCGCTCGTTCCATCCACAATTCTACCGCGACCGGACTATTCCATGGATTCTTCCTCCATCACCTTCCACCCTCCGCCCCTCTATATTTACTTCTCATTTATTAATTCTACTTCAATCTACCACGCTGCTTTTCAATCTCTTTCTTTCAATTTCTTTGTTCCGTCTTCATTCCCGATAAGACCCCCCCCCCCCTCCCCACAGCTGCTATCTTCCATCCCTTCTGTGGACTTTTGATTATCTTTTCGAAGATGACGAACGACAGGAAGTACGAATATCGGAGGCGCTCGAATCTCTGACTCCACGAAACAGTGTAATCCGGGGATTCGACCGCGTAAACGATTTTCTCGATCGAATTTATTTTCGAGTTGGAGGAATCTTTCAAAACGAACAAACAAAAAGTAATCCTATTTTCATATCCGTCAATTTTACGGAGCGTTCGTAATCGATGACCATTTCCGGATCGTTCGGGGCTACGCGGAGCGACCGATGACGAACTAAAAAAAAAAAAAAAACAAAAAAAACAAAAAAAGACACGAGTCGAGCGAAATCAACGAAGCAAAGTTTTCGAAAGTACATCGATAAGCGACGATGCCGAGGACGGCGGAAAAACGACAAAAATTCAATTTCTCTCCCTCTCCCTCTCATCTTCGTTTTATCAATGACAAGAGAGGAGAGGGGGAGAAAAAAGTCGTCGCTGGTGTAGCAAGGTTTGAAAAGAAAGTTGGCCGGTCCGGACCGAGCCATTGGCTTTCCCATACGTGGGTAAAAGGAGACGAGGAACCCGGAACAAGTTGGACTTTATCTCTTTGAACTTTATTCTTCGTTTCGACGAGACTGGACTTTCGGATGGTCTTACCCGGTGTTGGAAGTGCCGTTGCATCCTCGTAGTTGTACCGTCTTCTGTTTCACCCCGATTACCAATCCTCTTTAAGGGAGCTAATTGGAAAGACTCGTCGCAAACGTAGAGTGGAACATCTCCTTTCCTCCTTTCCTTTTATCACCCTGTTCGGTGTGTCTCTTCCGAGGCAACCTCCCGAGAGTAAACTTCCTCTCGACCTCCGACCCCTCCGACCCCAACGCCCCTCCCGATACAACGCAGTTTTGACGGGTTTCGAGCGGGCGAAACTTTGATTCCTCTCTTTAGGAGAGTCACTCGCCCTACCGAGTTTCAAACTGATTCCAACCAAGGAAGATGTGTACGAGAGGGATACTGCTTTGTATAATGGATCAGATTCTTGTTTTTTTTTTTTTTTGTTTCCCACTGAGTGTAGGAAGAGGGGGGGTGGCCAGCCAAGAGCTTATCGAGAATCTTTGGCCTTCCTTGATTATTTTCGCTAGGTAACAGCCTCACAGTTTTCACGTTTCGAGGCCTTCTCCTCCCCCTTCCTCCACCAGCGGGGTCCCTCGCCGCGCAAACAAGCCTCGGCTACTGGCCTGTCTCATCGGTTTCCCATCTGTCCTGCGAAAAAACTTTTGGCTCGATCCTGTCGGCGAACTTCTTTATACTCTTGCTGATGCTGCTGCTGCCTGTTCCTTCATTGAACATCGCCTTTAGCTTTTCCCAATGCATATATACGTATGCTGGAATATATATCACTTTGCCGATCCTTAATACCGCTGCCCGTCTAGTATCGACCACGATTCTTTTCCTCTTACTTTTTCTTTTTATTCGTTTTCTTCGTCTTCTTCTTCTTCTTCTTCTTCTTCTTCTTCTTCTCTTCGACGACATAATTTCCGAAGCGTGCGGAGTACGACTATTACCAGACTTTCGGAAAGCCTCCAACAACAATCTTTTTCGCTCCGCCAACGTTTCGTCCCGCACCGCTTCGACTTCTTTTTTTTCCGTGAATTGTCGTTTAGATTATAAAACGCGGGGGTAAAAAAAATGAACATTGGTCCGTGTCTTGGCGCGGTATTGGAACAACGCTTGTGTAGAGAAAGAGACGGATATAAGAAGAGACGCGGTGATAATATAAAAAAGAAAAAAACTAAAAAAAGAACGTTCGAGAAAAAAAAATAAAAATTGACGAATCGATGTAAAATAAGAGTATTGAAAAATTAAAAAAAAAAAACGAGGATTTCAACTAAATTCGAATTGAATTAAAAATATTCATTAAACTCGAAAATAAAATAAAATTTAATTCGAAAATTTGAATCAACACCCAATTAAAATAAATAAAAAGCTATTGGGACGCCAAAATAATGAATAACAAAACTGAACAATAATTTAGAAATTGATTCTACTTTAAGAAGTCTAAAAATAAAGAGTTACTAGTTTTCTCTTAGCTAATTATCCAGTCGTCGTTTTTATTACCGCGTTTAAAGTTTATCAGACTGAAAAATGTGAGTACAAAAAAAAGTGGCTAATTATCGGGAAAGAAGGGCGTGTTTGGACACGCGGTGAATAATTCTTTTGTCGCGGTTATCGGTTATCGAATAGCGAAGCCGGCGGTCATTTATAAGGTGTAACGCGTCGAGGGGTGGCCAACTGACCGGCCGAGCCGTTCGGCTGTGGCACGAATAAAGTCAATTAACGGTCGCGAGTCCCGTTTCGCGCGCGACGTTATTTCGATTCACTGTTATCGCTATCAATAGCATTATAGCTCCGTAACGCAGATGCCGGGCACACCGCAGCTCCGGGTATCGCGGGACGACGTCCCGGCTGCAGCGGGAACGTTGGCTATTCACGGCCGACCCTCGTTTCCTCCCTTGCCTCCCTTTAACCTTTCGACGGGCCGAAACTGCCCGAATAATGGCGAAATTGGAGCACGCCGGACATCGTACGACGCGATTCCCGAAAAAGCTTGTTTAGCGTATGAGAAAAGGGACGGGAAACGCGGAGCTATCCGGGATCTCGTCTTTCGAGGCTTTCAAAACTTTCGTTGTCGGACATCGTTGCGTCAAAAGCACGAATTTCAAGTCCGGATCTACCAACTTTACGTTTGCTACGTTTAAAGCTAATTTCATTGAACGAGAGAACCGAGATTGATCGACGGGAGGAACAAGGCCGTTGTATATTCCAACGGACGCTGTCGTTCGTTTCGACATCCACTCTTCTCTCGCTGTTAACCGACTGACGTTTTCCAACCTCAGCGTTTCCCGTCTCGTTTGAGCTTTCCAAGCTTTCCTGAAACTCGTGGTAAATTGATACCTCGACGGTTAGATATCGTACAGAAATATCACGTACGAATCAACTCCTCGATCCATTATCATCCTCCGCGTTATCCGAATTAATATTTTACCCGTTTTTTCCGAAACCCCTCGAGTTTTATTCGAGCTTATCCGACGATGCGAAAATTTGCCCGCGTCGGACGCACTCGTTACTGGAAAAAATAAATAGAAATCGAGAAACCGTCCGTTTATCTCAGACCGGACGGAGAATCCGAGTAACAACGCTGACAAGCCTGACGTCTCGGATCGTCACCAGGGAGCGGATTTTTTTCGAGGAGGAGAACGGACGATCTTCGATCGAGTATCGAAAAAAAAAGGGAATTCATTCGACGCCCCTCAAACGCACGCTCGGAGCCAGGCTGGAACGAAGAGGGATCGCGAAACGGAGGAAAATCCTTTCAATTAAATGAAAACAATACAACGGTTAGAAGTGCCAATGAAAGGCCGTCCATCCGCTTCGTTTTGGGTCTTCTCCATGACCCTCCGTCGCGATTTACCTTCGATATTCGATGCATTTCCAATGAATCGGTTTCCGATCTACCACCCACCCCTCCTTCCCTCCCGTATCCTACGTATGAACTCCATTTGACGACGTATTTACCCGACCCGTAATTACCAAAGCGTCGAATGGTATTTTCAATGTTTGGGAATTTCGAAACCGATCGATGCTTTCCACCGGCGGACGGTGACCGCGGATTCCTGCTTCTACGGTCGCTTTGAAAATTCGCGGTGCACCCGACGATGCCTGAAAATCGAGTTGATCCGGTTCGTTTTCATTGGAAATGGAAATACCAAATTTTTGAAAAATCAAAATCAGTGAATACTCATTGAAGAAGGAATTGTCTAGAATTTGGTAAGAGTTGATCGGAACGAGCCGGGTGAAAAAGCAGGAACTTTTAAACCCGCCCCGATCGCGTATCTCCCTGATTAGCAGGTGCGGAGTCTCGAGCAGATGGAAGTTGCGCTAGAACGGCTCGGTGATTCCTCGGCGAAGGATTTCGTGGCGCCAGTTGTCCCGCCCGGGGTCCTCAATTTTTCCCGGAGCCTGGAGGAACCCTTGGACCCTGCAATCTTTTTCAACGGGCAAAATAATCGTTCGCCGCTATTAGAGAACGCCCCGGAGAAACGAAAGGGACGAGGGGGATATTGGATTCGCGTGCATCGCCCGTAAAAGTGTGCTCCGCCTCGAATAACGACGGTGGAATATTTTTGGCTGTTCGAGAAACGGTCAAAAAATGTTTGGTAGTCCGAGAGGCGGGAACGCGTTGAGCGATGGATCGGGAGGATGGCGAATGAAAATAAATAAATAAAAAAAAAAACGAAAGAGTTCGTAGAAGAGAGAAGTATCGGCAAACGTTCGGCCAGTGGAGTCGTCCGACGGAGTACGAGTCAGTCAAGAAGCTACCACCGGCCGGACGGAAAGCCCTCCAGCTCGGCACAAGCCGTATCAAAACCCGTTTTCGCTTTTCGACTTTGTTGCCGTCTCGGTGAAGAAACGGGAGAGACCAAGAGACGCGGTACCCTCGGGTGAGAATAACGTATCTCATCCGCCTTCCAATTCCAAACCTCCGTCCAAATCCGACTCTTCGCCGAATCCTTTTCTTCGATCCTTCGAGCTTTCCCTCGAGGCGTACGCACCTTCGTGTACAATCCGGAATGAACGGACGTTCCAACGCTCGATAATTCCTGGATTTATAAACAAAGGCGTCCTCGAAACCAATTTCCATTTTATAAATATTCTTTTTTTTTTTTTGGAAATCACGATTGGGGAGATACGTTCGATTGGATTAATTGTATTACACTTCTGACGTTCCATCAGGATTCCATACTTCTCGTTTATTCAATTAACGTTATTGAACGATCGTTAAAAATGTATCTTATTTAATTAGAGTATAAATCAATCGAATCCCGTCTTAATTAATCGCACTTGCTGTTTCTTACTTTCTCGAACTGAAGGGTTGTTATTCCTGCCGAGTAGCTCGTCGGACGTATTTCTTTTTTTTTTTTTTTGGTTTTTTTTTTCGAGCGCCGATATTGGGGGTAGAATCGAGGGAAAATAGGGAGGGATCGTAAACTCAATATCTTTAAAATGTATGCTAATGGATTCGCTTGTTTCGCTTCATCCACCAGGCCTCGTCTGCTTTTGGCAGAGTAATAAAGGGCAATGAGGATGGAAAATTCTTTTTCAATCTTCTCTCCCACTTTTGTTTTCTCTCTGGTTTTTTTTTTGTTTTTATTTTTTCACCGTTTCGTCATTAGTCTTGAAAAGTGGCGCCGGAATATTTCGCAAAGTTTGGTCGAATAACTGGATAAAAATACGATTCTTATGGATCAAACAAAAAAGAAAAGAAAGGAAACAAAAAAATGGTTTTTGCGTAAAAATTCATTTTCTCGTGAACGTTCCACGAAGAATTCTTTTTGCCTCGCTCGGGATTAGTCATGGCGGTCGTTTATCCCACCGCGAGCAAGTTTTCTCTTAATTACTTGGCCCACGGGAGAGGAACGCGTAATACCGCGAGTCTGTTTGTCGGTTATTGATGGGACCGTAAACTCGTACGATTTTATTTGCGGATCCGTGGGACTCGTATGTTTTACGCGTGTTTTCTGTCAGAAATGGAAAACGAAAAGAAAAGAAACGAAATGAAAAAAAAAGGGAAGAAGCGCGGAGACCGAACACCCGCGGGGCAAAAGAAACTTTCCCGGTAGGAGAGTCGTTGCCATTCGTCACTTCCGCTAGATAAAACAGCCGCGTTTCTTCCATCCTCCACCGAGGAAGGGACGTGTAAGGTTTGATAAAAATGCTTTGTCTCATACGCTTTTCTCCCTTTGTATGTACTTCCAACGCATGCTTATTCCACCCCTTTTATTCGTACTTCCTGGTACCGCCCATCCTTCTCTTTCCCTCAACCCTGCGTTACCTTTTTTTTCCTCCTTTATAGCCTCCCCCGTGAAGCACGCTCGAAGACCGTGATCGATAGAAAAAAAGATCAGAGTTCGTCGACGGATATTTGCGAGGGTGGGAAGAAATATGGAGATTTTTCGGATCAAGGAATAAACCTATCGAAAGAGCTATTTATCAATGATCCCTTAGGAATTATTTACGAATCATTTTTCCTAATAGCTCGACTCATTTTTTCCATTCGGGCGATGTAGATTACTTTCTTTTAATTCCTGAAACAATCGTTTCCAATATTATCGACAAGCTTTCCTTACGGGAAGACTCGAAATCCTCGCTTTCTTAATGAGATTGAAGTTCGCAATATGTAATGGCTTACCAGCGCTATACGTATTGTTATTAAAATGTAAGTTAAACATTGAAGATTATATATTTTTTAATGTTTTTTCGTACAAAGTTACAGTGGTCCGAATAAGGCTCACAAGACGCTTTTTTTTTTTAAACAGCTCATAATTGATAGTGAACATAGTTTTCCGAACAAACATTGTTGTTAATAAGTTCATTATTGAACAAACATTTTTGTTTTGCATCGACATTCGTAGTTTTTATTTTTGTACTAAAAAACGAAAACTACAATTCAATCTTTATCGTCATAAACTACAATTGAAACGTAAAAAACAATATTTCGTCAAATATTGGATTTAAAGAGACAAAAAAAATGAGAAAAGAAATTTCATTGCGTCGAAAACCACGCGAACTTGCGAAGTCCATTTTTCTTAACCGTTTGCTATATCCTTTTTTTTTATTTTCTCCATTCGGAATCGCTGATGCACGATTCCTGGTGGCAGAGGAATAATTTTTGAAACGGTAAGGACCGAGATCATACATAAGCAGATTTTTGAGGACGATCAGTCGTCCGTGCCTACAGCGTCGAAGATAGCCCCGCAAAGCCTCGAGCCCGGTATCCCCTTCCGGCGTTTCACCCCGATACGACCCTTGTATTTTCCCCTCGCGAGCACTTCTTCGCCCCTCTGACTCGGGGCGAGAGCCATCGTGAGATTTCACGTAAAAAAGTGGAAGATGAAACTCGTCTCGAGCCGCGGTGGTGGCGGTGGTGACGTCCCTGTAACGTCTTTTCCCCTTCGCGTTTCCTCGCGAATTCCACGAGAGGAAGCATCTCGAGAGCTTTCCCGCGTACGCACGGGGCCCGAGTGTACGCGCGTGCACGCGGACTCTCGATTCAGATGTGTTCGAACAATGCGAGGTTTCTTTTTTTTTTTTTTTTTTTTTTTTTTTTTTTTTTTTTTTTTTTTTTTTCGCCCCTGGGGGGTTTTTTTTTTTTTTTTTTTTTTTTTTTTTTTTTTTCGTCTCTAGACTCCGCGCCATCGCCATATTTTTATACGGTTATGCCATTACGGGACAATAACGCTGGCAGAAAGCCCCGAGCGTTACGGCCTGTTCCCTCCTAAAAAATAAACTCATTTTCACAATCGTGGATTGTCCGGGATTCCACGGAGTATCCACGTACGGTTTATATATATATATTTTCCGACGACAAAGACACTCCCTTCCCGACGCTTCCTCGTGAATAATTCGCGATACTACTTTTGTGGGGTTTTTTTTTTTCATTAACTTTCGCAGCGCCAACGAAACATTGTTGATAAAAAAAAAAAATAAAAAAATGAGTTCTCCACGAACGATCGTTTCATTCGACGTTCGTACGCGAGTAAATATTGAAATTGTCGAAATTACGGAATCCACGAATTGCTCCAACGAGAATAGCTTTAACGAGAAGACATCGTTACTGAACGATGCAGAAAATGAAAATAAGTTTCAAGTTTGGATTTGTTTGGGTTTCCGCGTGAACAGCTTCCCGGTACCGTTCGTAGGAGGAAAGTCCTCGATCAGCGATTATCGCGAAGACTTCAACAGGGTACGCCACTTTCGAAGATTTTTCGGGGTACGAAAGGAATGAAATTCCCTATCTAAATTCAGTTAAATTCCCTAGTTAAATCGAGAATGTTGGAAGATTGGAGAAGCGATGGGAATTGGTCCAACCGCGAGATTCCTCCAGGAAGATAATTCGCAACGTTGCTCCTAGACGCAACCGAGTTTCTTCCCGTTTCTCAAATCTTTTCGTTCTCTCTTCGATAGCGAGAACGAAGCGGAACTAAAGCAGCTGGTATGATTTTGCGATCGCGAAGATCCGATTTCCCATTGGTGGTCGAGGGAGTTGAGCTTTCTCTCGCTCCGTACGAAGAGTACCTTCGAACGTGGAATTTCAAGGCTCGGTGAAACAGGTCGTTTCGTCGAGTATCCCGTGAGTCGGTCGTTGCTTTTCCTCGGGATATCCATGAGACGTCGGTTGGTTTCGCGAAACCCCAAAAGCACGAAAGGTAACCTCGCGGAGGTTCTTCCGGTGCGCGATACTCGCGTTTCGTCTCCCGAATACGTCGATGTTGAAAACCAGGTAGGTCGCGAGCGTTCGCGCGCCATCCGCGTTTCAGCCGTGGTTGGTCTCCGAGCGGCAACCAGCAGCCTCCCAGCACGAAAGACTCCAATTTCATCTTGGTAGCGAATGCGGCGTGTGGTGGTGTTGCAGCGCGGTCGTTGCTGCCGAGTCACGCGAGCCCATCAAAGATTCAAAGCCCCGAGGGCCAGCAGATGGTCGCGTCTCTCCTCTGCTTTTCATCCCCTCCTCTTCCCTCGCCGCATCCTCCCTCTCTTCCTTCCGATCTTTCTTCGTTCCTCCCGCGGTCCTCGTTCTCCGTTCTATCGAAGAGTTTCTTCTCCCGAGATCCGACAACCCTGGACTTCTCGTGCCATCCGAGCCTCGCCGGACCGTAACCGCCGGGAGACTTTGCCCGTCATCCGGCGAACATCGTTATTCAACGTTTTCACGTATAAAAAGTACCCGGACCGCCTTCGCTTTTTCGTCGAGTCGAGTCTGCTCGGAGCCGAAGATCGGAAGTGTACAATCGCGTATTTAAATATCCTTATCGCTCGATCTCAATCGACTCAACGCTGCCAAAAATCCCCTCGAAATTATTCCCCTAGAAGTACACTTTGATTTACGAAAAAAAAAAAAAAACAAACAAAGATCTTCGAGTTGGGTCTAAACTGGCAAAATCAATAAGTGCAAACGTATCGTTGGAATCGAAACGAAAGCAAAACGAACAAAAAATGTTCGAAACTAACGATTGAAAAAGGAGAGTCCTAGAGCCCGTACACTCGTGGGCTGCGGTATTTTACGAAACTCGAGAAAGACCCGTGGGCCTCGTCTCGGTTTTGCAGGCTACGACGAGTACGCGAACGAAGGAGAGACTCCGAGTCTCCGTATTTTCTCTCTTATACCTGTGCGCTACGTTTCCCCACTTCGAAAGACCCGTCTCTCCGTTGGGGCTACGAGTCGACTCGGCGACGCTTGGCAACGCTGCAATACCGAAGGCCTCTACCACCGAGCCCGCGGGGACTTATTCCAGGCTGCTCGCAGCGTGGCGGGGTTCTCGCTGCGTGTCAAGAACCGGCTGGCCCCTGACGCCGCCATTGTCTGGACGTCCGGGATTACGACGACGATCGTATGACTGTATACCTACCAGAACCCCCCTCCCCCTCGCTATACATCGCCTTCTCTCACTCGCTCGCTTCGAGCCTTTGTACCTTTCCACTCATTTTTTTTGGCTTTCCTTCTCTCTCTCTCTCTCTCTCTCTCTGCCCCCTCCCCTCCGTTCTTCTCGTTTCAGCTCGGCGAGTTCGCCCGAGGCTACCCGCGCTCCTCGAGATGCTGGTCCGTGACCCCTTTTAGCCCTCTCCTCCGTCCGCGCGCGCGAAAGGACGACAGGGGTCCATGACTCTTCGGGGCCCTTCTCGGGTAATCGGCGCATCCGTTAGAGGGCGCCTCCTCGATACGACGACGATAACTCGTTCCTTCATTTCCATTCTCTGTACAAGATCCCGGTGCTCACAATTCTTCAAACTTTTCAGTCATTTCGAATATCTTTTTTCGATGGGTCAAACGTCCGCTGATAAAGCCAAAGGAGCGTTATCGGTCAGACGTGAGATACATTTTTTCATCGAGGTATATTGGGGTGGGACGAAAAATCCGAACTTGACCGGAAGGCTCAAAATTCCGAATTTTCATATTCCGAAGTTCCATATTTCGTTGATACGAACTTTACGAAATTGGTCAGTTTCGGAATATTAAAATACGGAATTTTGTGTCCCCCGGTCGATCGAAGTTCGGGTTTCCCGCTCCACTCCGAAGTATCGTTCGCGACGGTGTTGTATTTTTTTTATTTTCAGGAGTTTTAGTCAACGTCTCGTCATCGACGATAAAAATTTTGCTTGGAGGAAACGTTGTATTTTTTTTTTTTTCGTTTTGATTTTTCCTCCGTTTACTTTCGAGGCGAGACGTACGCGATGGGAATTCGCGGTTTGGTGGATAACTCGGAATCCTCGCGGGCTCGCGGCATACATCTTCATTACAGGAGAGCGACTCTACGTATAATGAACTCCGCTCCTCTTTGTCCTTCGTACGACGAGAGTCTGGAGAAAAAGATAAAGAGAGCGAGAGAGAGAGAGAGAGAGAGACGCACACACGCGCACGAACACAGCGAGTAGAAACGAAATAAGTTCCTCGTTTCACGAATATTCTCTTTGGAAGTTGTTCTCGCGTGCTTTCGTCGTCATAAATCACATTCCCAAATCACGAGGCACTGGAAATCCCGGAGAAGTGTCGTCTTTGGCATTAAAGCGTTGGAGAGGACTCTCGGATTTCCGTCTGTATTCGTCGTGCTTTTTCTCTCAATTTTCTATCCAGTCTTAAGCCCGCTCTTTTGTCCGAATGTGGAACGACTTTTTCGTTCGTTTGTTTTTTTTTTCTTCACTCTTTCCTTCCCCCTCCCCTCCCCTGCCGCTAGTCGTCGCTGCCTCAGCGAGTTTTTTACCTGCTCTCGTGAAAGACTTTATAGTTTACGATGCATGAGAACGACGATACGCGCGTTTGAGCCTCGAAAAGGGTTTCCTTTGCCCGAAGCGTGGGCGGGGGTGGCTGCGATGTCTCGCCGTAAGGGAAACCGGAAAGAGATATACGCGTCTTGGCGAAAGCATCGAGCGAATAAGCCTACGCGGATCCCTAGGAAGGAGGAACGACGAACGCCCGCGTCGTCTCGGCGCCCTCTTTCAACGCGAAGAGTATCGGGAGCCTCGGCTTTTCCGAACATCGCGAAAGCGCGACGAGAGTCGAGGGCTCGGGTATTCCGAATATCCTCGAGTTTTAACACCCGTGCGTTTTCTCTCTTCCGCTCGGAACTTCGCTCGATCCCCGGTGGACCGAAGTGAGCGAGAGACCGATCCATCCGAACCGTTCCGTGGGAACTCTGAAATATTAATGGCCCGGACCGATATCGGGCTTTCCTTTGTTCGGCTTTCGATCGGGTCCTTTTTTCGAATCATTTTTTACAAACAAAGATAACGCTGCTCGTCTGGGAGGGCGATAACTCGAGGTCTCGATATTTCAATTGTTATCCGTTTCTCTCTTTCTTTCTCTTTGGTTTTGTGTTTTTGGTTTAGATCGTATGTTTTTTAATTCGTATGACATTTTTGGTTGTTGATTTTGAGGTTTCGATATTTGTTTGTTTTAGATTATTACTAAGTTATTGTTTCGTTTAATTCGTATGTTTCGTTTCGTTGTAATTTTTGTCTTTGCCCGATAGCCCGAAAGTTTTAACTGGGGCGTAATAAAACGAATCGTCATCATCGTGATGTTTCTTCGAAGCAAACGTCAACGACCTACCACCGACGAGATAAAACGAGAGGAAGACTGCTCTCGAGATAACGTTGGAAAGAGACCAGACGCGAGCACTCGTGTTCTCGATTGCCTTCCTCGAGGAATCTCGTGGGTGACGATCGAAGAAAAGGACGAATAGTTATCGATGCGCGAATCCAACGTACGGCGATTAAATATTTAAAAGCTATCCCGCAACATTGAGCTTTTCACGAAACAGTTTTACAGTTATGAAACGTCGTTTCGAATTCTGGAACGAAAGGTCCCCTGAATATACACATCCGGTTGATACACGCGTGATACATTTATACGGCCTCGTTCGTCGTTGCAACAATGCCGTTGCACGAAACGGGTCAATAGCTTTTCGTCGATACGAATCGAACGTGGTTTACTCTTCTCGGGAAAACTACGAATCCGATTAAAGCCTGTGACGATGAGACGAAAATTTGTATACCCGTGAAAGTTGGCTGGAACGGATAGAGCGGGTGAATCCGACACGCGCCTCCCTCCTTTTTTCCACTCGTTTGATTATCCGCGAACCGTGAAAAGAATTTCGTTACCTCCGCGTTTCCGAGTCAACGCACTTCTGAAATTCGTTTCTTCTCTCTTCGTTTCAAAGTATTTCACCTCCGAGCGTAAATGTTCATTCGACAGATATTATTTCTACTTTTGGTTCACCAAATGGTCAACTTTACTGGTTTGTTCAATAGTGAAAAAAAGTAACGTTTATTCCTATTAAAAAGATATTCAATATTTATTTCCAATTGTTAAAAATTCTTTTTTCTCGCTTTTTACATTTTACTATTGTCGAATATTCAAGATTCACGGTAAAAAGACTATTATTGAATAATTGACGTCGTTCCCTAATGTTTCATTCGTCGGGGTCGATGAAACGTGAAATAATTAGATGAAACGTATTATTCCTGATAGGACCAGTTATTCCGAGAACCGTACGAAAAACCGAATTTCCATGTCGGACAGTTGCCCGATCCGAGGTCGATTAAAGATACAAAAGCATCGTAAAGCGGACGATGTTTTCTTCGCGCTCGTTCGACGTTTCTACATTTGCAGTCTTGCGAAGAATCGTACTCGCATGAACCTGTGTAGCGTGCATCTCACGCTCGATTGGTCGTTAGAGAAAAAGAGAGAGAGAGAGAGAGAGAGATTGCTGCACGTTTCACGAGGATCATTAAAACGTAATTACTCAAGCGAGCACGCGGTTGATCGCAGTTTCTCGCGTGTTACCTGGCCCAGAATCATTTCCATGAGTTATCGTTGAAAAAGCCCCGAGCGCTGTACAAATTTAGCCTATGCGCTATTGGGAATCGGCAGGATAAAGGAGCATTTGGACGGATCTAATTGGCGTTTCAAACGCTCCAACATTCCCGATTTTCTTACTTTCTCTTTTTTTTTTTACCGCCCACTTTTAAGTACGAAATGAAAATTACGAAACACCTGCGGATTTCAGTTTTAACGTTTTTCCAAGCTCCGTTATTTTTGGACAAATTGGTTTTGTATCGAAATTAATAAATCTCCAAACGAGCCAATTAATGAATTTTAAAAAACCCGGGTTCGGTACAAATTTGTGGGCACGTATTATAAATAGTTGAGGAATCCAGTATTTTCCAGTCGGCCAGTATTTTTCCGATTTTTTTCAAGATTTAATAACAAATGTATAGTTTTTAGATTTTTCCCTATGCTCCATTTATTTCTTTCCTATTGAGGTACGGAACCCTAATTTAAAAAAACACGAATGACGAATTTCAATGTTTCGAAAGTGAAATACGAAAGCGAAAATCGGATTATTAATCGCTGTTCGAAAATGGCGAGGCTCGCGGGTCGCGATCGAGGGTCGATTGTAGAAGATTCCCCCTCCGGTATTACTTTCTACGTACGCTCCGCAAAGGCGAACAAAAAATAAAAAGGGTAATAATAAAAAGGCCGTTATAAGGAGATACAGAGAGACACGCGGTAGCGCTACCGTAGCTCGGTGAGCCAACAAGAAGCTCTTTCATTCGGGCCGTTGGACGGTCTCTCCCGCGACGGCCATAAAGATTCAACGTTGACGAGGAGAGAGCGATCGGGATTGCCGGGTCGAAAGAGAACGATGGAAATTCACATTACGCCGGATACGCGCGAGTCTTGCGGCGCACACCGACGACAGGAGTACGCACAAACGAGGCTACAAAATACGTTTGCGCGTGCGCGTGACGTCGTCGATGGAAGGAGGTCGAAAAAAAAAGAAAATAAAAAAATAAAAAGATAGATATATCGAAAAGAGGAAGGGAGGAAGAGGGAACGTATCTCGGTGTTTCTCCCTCGAATGCTTTGAAACTATAAAAGTTTAATATCAAGCTGGGCTCGGAGACCAAATATGTGGGGCCGATAACGGCGCGCCCCTTTGGCGCGTCGTTTCTCCAGCGTTCGCTCCCTCTCGTCATCTCGTTCCGGTGGTTACATAAGACGAGGGATTAAACGGTGTTTGCGAACCGCCGTACCCCGCTCGGCAAACTCATACACGCGGAAAAACTAGCAACTCCCTTGACGATGGGAATGGACCCGGAAGTTCCGAGAGTTATTCCGCGATGCATCACCCCACCTGCCGTATCGTCCTTTTGAACGCTGATAGTAATACTCCGTGCTTCGTCCTACCCGGATAAAACCTTTTGACGAAAGTACGTCGACACCTTGTTATACCTCGTGAACGAAGGGACGATGCGACAATATCCTGTGTATCCGTCTATACGAAATACAATCGATTGCAAATTTTCATCCGGTCGACGCTTCGTAGAAAACCAGGGGGGAAATGAGTTTTTTTCTCCAGGATAAAAGCACGTGCAATTTTCTTTGTCCGGAGATATGGGAGTCGGAAATGAAGACTCCTCGTTTTCGAGCTCGTTCATTTTTTATCGCGAAACAAAGGGAACGAAGGCGTTGTCTCTATCAAATTTATTATTCTTCGTTCATTGATCGTTGATTCACAAATTTATTTACCGTACGTTTCCAAATTTATTTTATTGTAAATTTCTAAATTCATTCATTGTTAATTTCCACATTTATTCATTGTAAATTTCCAAATTCATTCATTGTTAATTTTCAAATGTATTCATTGTAAATTTCCAAATTCATTTATCGTTAATTTCTATGAAATTGATTATTAATCTCGATTAATTAAATTCGCTAATATCAACAACTAATCCAAAGGTAGGCTACGCTTCGCAGGGAGGTACAAAGGTGATACGAGTCGAGACAAAGTCCGGCTGATTGATATCGAGGAATTATACGTTGGTAGGGAACGTCGCCCGCGGACGTTTCTCCGTTGTTGTTTGACCGTTGTACTCGGATGAGGGGAATCCTCATTCAGCGGTACGCGTTTCCATCACGCGCATTCACGTATGGCCCGAGGCGACGAATCGCTCCCCTGAACTTGCATCGGGTTCAATGTTTTCCCGGTATATTTAGGGGAAGACATTGAGCGAGTGGGAGATCAGCGAGAGGCGCGAGAGGCGCGGAGGGGGGGGGGGAGGGAGGAGTTTAGACTCGGAGAGGAAACAGGAAGAAAGCGAGGCGGGAAAACAGCGACGGAGGATACGAGAAGAGGATTTTGCGCGAGAAGAGCTCGAAGCGGAATCTTACGCTCTTCGGCGAGACTGGTGAGACAACGGAGGGGGAAAGTACGACGGGTCGAAGGCTAAATTTAACTCATCCCTCGGTCGCGACCACGTTGACCATCCGCCGAGAAGGAGCGATAGGTGCTTTGACTTTGATTCGCGCGCTCGTAGCTCGTGCTATTTGCGAGCATGCTCGGCGATTGATGTGGCCCGTCGCCAGCGGTTATCCCTATAGCTATAATTTACCATCTCCCGGCGTATCCAATATCGCGTTTCGTTATTGTACACGTCCACCTAGATTTACACCGTTACGGATCAGTCCGATGAATTTTGAATCAAAGCCTGGCATCGAAGCAACCTTACTTCTCGAAACTACATTATTCGTCGAGTAATATCGCAGCCGATGATACCCTCGTATCATCGATCCAATACCCATCGTTCAAAAACTCATCAGAGACAGGGAGAAAGGAAACGTCGAACATCGATGATGACGACGCTGATGATAATGATGATAGTGAACCGTATCGTCGCGACAAGAGGATCAAGGTCGTACACGGTTCGACTCGATCCACTCGCCTATACGTGCGACGAGGTTGGTACGAATGCACTTCCGGAATGCACCGGAAGGCGCGCTTGTACGCGAAGGTTTTCAGCGTATTCATGACGACCGAGTTTAACGACTTTTCAATGTACGTATATATACCAGCCCGATACCAAGGGGTTCGACAAGAATCCCAATTACTCTCCACCACCGTAGAAATCGTTTACTTTTATCGCTCGTACCACCCTCATCGAGGCAATTCGTTCGGATAACGATTTCGGATGTGTACGCGTGTACCCAAGAGTACGTACAGGGATTCCCGGCTTTCCCTCGCTTTTAACGGCTCCTCCGTTCCCTTCCCCCATATTTATTCCCCATCAATTTTCTCCCCGCTTCGCGAATTACCTTCGTCGGGTTGGATTATCCGGTAGATTCCAAATTCAACGTCCGGACGACCTTTTCTCTCTTTCGTCTCCTACCGGTCTCTCGATTCCTGTCGAAACGGTGGTAATTGCTTTCAAAGAGTGTCGAGAATCTTCGAAAGTAATCATCATCGTAGTACCTTCGTGAGCCAAGAGACTCCTGAAATTCTTCCCGGCAAAAACTCACCTCTTGTTTTTCATCGGTTCGCGTCGAGCTCGAACGATACTCGGTAGTCGCAAAACCGTTCGAAAAGTTCGCCCTCTTCCGAACGATGAAGATTTTCAGAGACGACGAAGAGAACGACAACGACGAACAAAAAAAATCAATTTAAAAAACGATAAAACAAGGAAAGAAAAAATGCAATTGATTTTAAGAAACGAGGTTGGTGGGTGGATCAACGCGTCGAGTTATTCGACTTTAACCATCGTTAAAACGGTTCGCCGTCTCTGCATCCGCGAAGGAATTGCCTCTGAGAAGTCAAAGGGCCTGGCATAAAACGATAAGACGAAACGGCGAGGAGCGAATCAGGAGAGGTCCCGGGGTTTCGACGAGGGGTCGAGACGGAGAAATCGAAACCTATATATACGCTCGCCAGTATTGCTCTTCGAGAGACGTTCGAGAGAAAGATGATAACGTTCTATAACTCTTCTCGCGTGACTACTAGACTCGCGATTTTCACTTCTATCGCCTCCTTTCTTTCCTCCTTATTTTCTATATATGTACACTCCCTTCCAAGTAAAAACGTATATAAAATATACGGGGACGGAAACTAAAATGACTATGACGATTCCGCGGTACCTCGCACGTACTCAACGTCCTCCACTGAACGGATGATATTACGTGGCGTATCTGCCTCCTCCCTCTCCCGCCCCTTCTCTCTTCAACGCTCTCTCGCTCTCTCTCTCTCTCTTCTCAATGCGTTCTTTTATTGTACGCTTCGCTCGATTTCTTCGTCTCTCGGTGGCTGGGAGGAGGGCTCCGGGCGTGAATTTATAGTTATCCAGGCGCGAGCGACGTTGAGTGTCAGCCATGACTTCCTGTAGATTCTCATTTGTCTTATGGGACACGCGTGCTCGGTTTCCTCAATCCGCGACAAGACGCGCGGCGGTTTGCGCCGTGAAATCCTCTTGACGCATCCTCGATGAGAATTTTACGAAAAAGCTTTTTCGAATCGCGGTTGCTTACGAAATTAAATTCCTCGGTCGCGTCTTTCATACGAGAAACTTTCGAAATTCATTTTTTTCTTTTTGTTTTCTTCGTCTAAGCAAAAATGGAAGAGCTCCGGGCGATTATGTCGGATGTTGATGAAACGAGATTGATGGCTCGAGGTTCGTCCGGTGAATCGCGAGTTCCTTTCGGTGTCTTTAGAATCCGAAAGAACCAAGCCCGACCAAACGGAATTCTGTCTTTCCCGACGAAGGTTCGAACGGTTGGTGTTTACTCGGAGGGGATTTTGATAAGGACGAATGGCCAATTGGAAGCGATATTAAAGGATCGAGGAAGACCGGAAGTTTTCGTTGAACCGAAGGATAATCGCCTCGGTCGTTGATGGATCGAGACGGCGTCTCGTTCCCCGTACGCGTGGAACGATGATGCATTGTAATGCGAGGCTGGCGAATGAATTCGCGTGCATACCGGAGTGCACGCTGGGCGTGTACGATAATACGCGTAATAATGGGCTATTATTAGCACGAGAGGTAATTGAGAGGATCTCACGAGCGACACGTCGCATCTGCGACTGAACTCTGCCCGGATCTTTGACTCGTACGGGTTATGGAAGTCATTCCAGTCGTCGTCCCCCCGGCCCCTCCGGGCCCCCCGACAACTTCGTTTGTCCTCGTCCCTCAATCGCTCGCATCCAAACACATTTCTGCGAGAATTTCAGCGCGTTCTCTATCTCTCTCTCTCTCTCTCTCTCTCTCTCTCTCTCTCTCTCTCGTCTCGTCTCCTCTCCTCTTCTTTCATCCTTCGAACGTGACTGAGTTGGAACAAACGTGTACGTTAAAAACTACTGTGCGAATAAGTCTCTGAGATTTCCGTCGGAAGGCGAACACGCACCGTCGACGAATCCGCAGTCCCACGCTCTCCCTCATTGTTACCGAGGAGGTTTCTACCGGGCGAACTTCTTTTCTACCGGCAAAACCAGCCATGCACGCCTCGTTCCGTACAGGACGATATCTCGGCACCCGCCCTCCCCTCCCCCTGCCCCTTCGCTGACGCGTTTCCTCTTGAGAATTCGCACGCCAGAAGCGTCCAGAGAACTTCTCCACGGTTACGTGCCATCGGTGAACAAACCACGTTTCTCGTTTCCACTGGAAATCACCTCTTTCGTCTCGGTAATTTCAAGTTCCTGTCTCGACTGGCCAACTGACCTCTTCTTCGATCAACGTTTTTCCTGTTTTTCGATTTCCACCGGGTCAAGATTAGTTTTTAAAAAAATTTTTTTTTTATTGAATTGGCTATCGTCGATCATTTTGAAAAGCTCTTTGAGCTCAACGATGATTAAAAACCACGCTCGAAAGTAACACGCGTTACGACGTTTCGTGATACTCTCTCAAGTTTTTGACTTCTTGAGGGGAATCCAGGTCGGACGTGAGTTCAAAAGAACTGAAAACAAGCGTGCATTATACCCGGAGACTCGAGACACCGGATCCACTGCGCAAGTTCGAGAAATGAGAATGAATGGCCCGTCTATTCCTGCATGTGTCTTCGGTCTCTGGCAGGCTCTCGTGCAACGAAACATTCTCGAGTATCTCTGGCTGAGCTTTCGAGGGTCGCTCTCGAGAAGTTGATACACGTGAAGCTCTCCCTCTCTCTCTCTCTCTCTCTCTCTTTCCTATTCCGAGAAGGACCTCGATCTCGGAAAAGTCCATCGAGGCATAATGAAACCTTTCGACAAATCACTGGAACCAATTGGGCCGAGAGTTTTTCTCAGCCAACGTCTCGGCACTCCTCGAGTGCAATTATAACGCGAAGGTTATAAAACTTTCCTACCGATGATCCATGAACTCGAAGAAATTCGAGGATTCGAGAAGCCCGTTTTATCAGTTCCAGGTTTATCAGAGAGCCAACGATGAAGATGAGATAATGGATGCGTCGTTAATTACCTTTTTTTATAACAATACATTTGCCTTTCGAGTGTATCGTAGAGGCAAGTGTTTTGAAAATATCAATTTTTCATTATCAAATTGAACGGAAAGAATTGACCCGTATTACAAACGGTGGACGTTTATAATTCCTCGTGTTAGGTGATCTCGTATCCGGCACGCGAATAAGCGACGAAAGAATCTTCCAGCCGGAAAAACGTATCTCCCATTTTCGTAAACGAAAACAACAGTGTTCGCTGTGGCGCACCGTAATAAACGCACCGCGAAGCGCCTTCCTGATTAACGCTCGGAAACGCTTCCTCTTTTTTTTTTTTTTTTTGGTTTCTTTCTCCTCGAAACCAGCGTTAATTCTGTTCAAACACAGAGAACGCGTAATGCGCCTATGGTAGAAAACGTACAAAGTTTGTTACCCCGCGATAAGATATACGAGGTCGCGTGCTTATTGACCCGAGCCCCGACTCTAATGCGTACGATCTTCTTTACTCCTGCATCATCATCAGCGTCGTGTGTACGTCCATCCACAAAGAAGACAGTCACACGCTCGTTAAATCGCCACTCCACTGCGCCCAGTGTTAATTTTTCTTTCTCTTCGTTTTTTTTTTCGCGCTTTCTTCATCCCATGAATAGTCCAATGATCACTTCCGGTTTTACACGTACCCGAGGTCAATCCACTTTGACATCGCTGCCTGCCATGGAGACTCGTCGCTACTTTTTTTCTTTTCAATTCAGAGCTCCTTCAATAAAAAGCGTTCAAAAAGAAATAATAGGAACTATGGATTGTTGCAATCATGATATAATCAAGATAAAAATATCGTTATTTTTATTGTATTATTATTATTTACTATTATTATTATTATCATGTGGACAACAATATTCAGTTGGATTAGTATTTGGATAATAAACAGTTCAAAAACCCCAAATTATCATGAAAAACTTCTGAAAACGAGATTTTTTTTTGCTGTGTGCGGTGCTTTCGACAATAAATTCGATGATATTCGTAATCAGCCGAATATTTTCGATTGAATGGACCCTCGAAACTATTTCGGAATCAACAAAAATACGTTTGACAGCAAAAAAATCGGGTTTTTTTGAGTTTTTTACGATTTTTTCATAGAAATTTTGGCTTTTTGGGGAAATGAATGGTATATTCGTGTTCAGGGGATCAAATTACCTCATAATAGACCATTAAAAAAAATAATAAAAATACAAAATTTTTTTCGATTTTTGAGCAGAATACATTTTTTCACTAAATCATCGATAACTTTTTTCCCTTCGGGATTTGACACTCCATTCTGTGCTCATTCTCTTCGTTATGATTTTATCTTCAAAATGCTTTTTTAATCATTAATGTCCGATAATTTTTCGATTTTTGGCAGAATTTCAAAGTTGGACCATCGATTTTTGCCATTTTTTCCATACATACCCCTTTGCCTCTTTTTTTCGATTTTTCAAGTGGATATTCCGGGGAAACTATAAGAGATACCGACACGAATCCAACGCCATTGTTTAAGTTAGGCAAAAACCTTTTCCAAACCCTCCAAATGTATCCCCATCGCATGCAAGGAGCCCACTCTACGACCTTTTGAAATATCGTGATTTTTGAGATTTCGGGAAAACGGGCCTGGGAGGTCGAAAATTTTTTTTTTTCGTTTTTTAAGC